>OZ026613.1:93682408-93834908 GCA_964020975.1 Hermodice carunculata | reverse complement strand
GGTATTACACTAGATAGAATTTGTTTACTGAAATAATGAACTCATGTAATCCGGTGTTTATTCCGACTAATATTAAACGTTCATGGATACGTGAAGTAGTCTACTTGGTAACATTTGAGCACTTAAGTTTCTCAGAGTCTTGTAAACCAACATGAGATCTGGAATTTTTGCCCCACCCCCCAAATCTAATCATTTTATTTGGAGCTGTTTGGATTTTCTTAGTGATTGTTCCAGTGTTCTAAACCAAACATGACAACCTTAATCCAGTCTGGGCTGTAATGATGCAGAACATAGCACTTTCCTTTCTTTTTGTGCTAAAACTTTTCCTTGCGTATACAAAAATTTAAGACCTTGGCTAACCGTGCGAATGACTGACATACCCATGGTTGTACCAGGCATGCATTGATCGATATACATACCCAGGTATTTTATTTCAGATTTACAACTAATATGTTCTCCATTGCAATTGCAAGTAATATTCAGAGTACCATGCTGTATTAATTTTGCCTCTGAGGCAAGCATAATATTCTCCGTTTTCCCTAAGTGCCAAGAGAACTCATTGACTTCTAACGAAGTCTGAATTTTATTAAGTTTTCGACTTACGGTTACTTCAATCTCTTTTACGTTGCTGGCATAAACAAGCACTGAATCGTCAGCATACAAGTATAGATCACAGGAAACGGCTGACGCCATGTCATTCACGTATACATTAAACATGCATCAACGGGCCCAAAATTGACCCTTGAGGTACATATTTATACAGCGTGACTTTGCCCCAGTTATATCCACATACTACTTTCTGTTTGAGAGGTAAGAGGTTAATCATGCTACTGAGGGATCTCTATGGCCAAGATACCTTATTTTCTGTGTTAGAATGGAATGATTCACAGTGTCAAGGGCCTTTGTAAGACCAAAAGAATTACCCCTGTATATTGACCTTTATCCATGTTAGTTTTGATACTATCTGCAAGAAAGATCAGAGCTGAATTTGTAGAAAAGTTTGAACAAAATCCAGATTGAAATTTATAAATCAGGGAATTTTCATCCAAATATAATATGAGCTGATTATAAACAATCCTCTCAGGAATTTTAGAAAATGTGGGAAGAATAGACAGGTGTATAATTATCTTTATATTTACAGTCTCCCTTTTTGTACAATGGGATTACTATGGCTACTTCCAAGTCATCGGGATGGATACACTGAAACATCTTTGAGATAACGAGCACCAATATTGTCATGGGGGGGGGGGGGCAAGGGGGGGGGGTCTTGATCACAGTTCACAGGAAAAAAATTGTTTTCACAGTTCACAGGAAAAATTATTCAGCTTATATGCATATTCACGATTCACGAGCAATGGTTTAATCACGAATCCCGAAAATAATTTTATTGTTTCACAGATCACGGAAAATAAAAAGATAGGATCACGAGTCACGAAAATACCCTTGCCCCCCTCTGTCATGGCCCATAGATTGATATTTATATATTTGATGTTTGAACATGTCACGAATAATGTTCAGAGGTTGTCATGTTTAGCCTTACAGGCTGTGGGGAAACCAACGCGGGATTTTTTTTATGAATAATCCAAAGATATATAAAAAGACCATAACTGGAGGTCCTGTTCAGAACATCAGCTCTCGCCCATAATGCTTATTTCTGCAGTTTTAGTGGTCGGCCTATGAACCCAAATAATTGAATATTAGGAAAAATGCAGCTGATTTTATGCCACTTAAAATTTTAAATGCCTCTTTGCAAAAGTAAAAGCAGGTACTGTTTAATAATTCCCAATAGTCAGATAGTTTGGGTGACTTTTCTGACAAGATTATTGATATGTTCACTCTCTAATATTTTATGTTTATTCTCTAATATTTGTCACATTCAACTTGGTCCAAACTTTTGGCATCTGGAGTGATGTTCAGGTTTTTACTTGGTTATCATTTGAACATCTGGTGTGCAAGGATTAGTATCCTGTTGGTTTGTTTTCATCATTGATATATATTGATTGTATAGACGTATAGACACATTTGTTTTACATGGATTGTGAAAGAAGTCAAGCATTGACTTATCGAGTCACTCGAAATGGCACAGATGTTGGCGTATACTTCCTACCTTGCCTAGTGGACTTGCATAGTGGAGGAAACCGAAGAACTCGGAGAAAACCACCGTGCACGGTTAAAGTGGCAGGAACTTTTTCCACATGCTGCCCAGGACGAGAATCCAACCCGGGTCGCAGAGGTGAAAGGCGAGCGTCTTACCGCTCAGCCAACCTTGCACCCCATTGCCATTTAATATTTTTTCACAACTGTAGGCCAGTGCTGATTATGTTTGCCAAACCCATGAGCAAACTTCTGAAATTGTGCTCAGTGAATGTAAGTAATTTATTATTTAAGTAAATTACCACGATTATGAATATGAACAGTTGCATAAATTTTGATAAATCTTTTCCAATTTAGATGAAGCTTAAAATTTTTTGTAGCCAAATCACACTTTGCAGGCACTGTCTATTGGCCGGGTTGTCAGCAAACATACCAAGATGACTACTTTCAATATACATGTATAAGTGCAACTCATTTATACGAGTAAGGAGAAGCAAAGGCCCCAAAAATACTACCCTGTGGGACACTTGACTTTACAGGCGGTATATTTGGCACTCCTTACCTTTGAGAATCATCGTTTGAGTACGACCTGTAATGTACAATCTGAGCCAGCTCACAACCGTTATCATCAAACCGGCATAATACTTTCCTGGTTATAAAAACGTTTCAAACGTTACAGCAGCAAAATGCGGCCGTTCACGCTCTCTGAAACCTGGAACGACTTTATACCTTTTACAAGCGCAAGCGTAACGTACGAGTTCATGCCCTCCACTGTTCAACGAAACCGTACATTTCCAAAATTCGCGACGAGCTTGATTCTAAGGATATTAACCCTGAGAAATGGTGAATCCTAAGTATACTTGGCTCCGAGCTTCACCAATTCATTCCTCCCTTCTTGAAAATGATACATGTACAGGTATTTCCAGTCATGTGGACAAATGTGAAGTTTTCAATAAGTGTTTTGCCAACCAATGTAAATACCCTTATGATGACAGACCTATACCATTGCCTGAGTTCTTCTACAGAACTGAGGCCCATCTAAACTTTTCAAATTGATGTAATTAGTGTAAAAAAAGTCTTACGATGATTACGGACTAGTTCTGCACTGTGTCCTGATGGGATCAAAAATATGATTTTGAACAATTTGCCGCATCCGGTATCTGTTGCTCTCTCACCAAAGTCTTTAACCATTCCTTACGTACTTCCTGCTTTCCGGAGTCCTGGGAAAGGTTTAATGTATGTCTTGTGTTAAAAAGAACGACAAGCAGATACAGGGCAATTACAGACCCATTTCATTGCTATGCAATGTTTCTAAGATTTCTGAACGCTCAATGTATAATGTCTTGTACGAATACTTCACACGTTATGATATTTTTGGTTTTAGAAATTCTGGGTTTCGGTCAAACGATTCAACAATTAACGTCTGAAAAAATCACCATGACAAACATGCCGTAATGGTCTTGAATTTCAAAAGGAAGCCAGAATGGCATTCCATCATATCAGCAAAGCGTTTGACCGCGTCTGGCAGGAAGGTCTACTTTTCAAAATAAGGCAGCTTGGTGTACATGGACCTCTCCTGAAACTTATGCAAAGCTACTTAAGGACAGGTAAGACACCAAAAATAAATCCCACTTTAATCAATTCTAGCTCAGAATGTGTTTGCGTTAGGATAAAAAATCATATATGTGTGTAATCGTCGTACTCAAAAGAATTTATATGTCTCGTATTTGGGTGTGTGTGATGTTAATTGTTGAATAAACAATTGAAAGTTGACCGCACAGCATCCACCCTATAAATGTCGATACAAGTCACTAATTATTTGAGATAAAACCCATCATTACACTTGCATTTTAATCCTGACATATTGGTAACAAAAAAGGATCCTGCGATTTTTTATATTTGGTTTAGTTTGTCTGTTACCTATCCTGAACGTTTGACGTTTCAATTTTCCCTTTAAATTCCTGGATGTTCATTTTCTTCATTTCATAGAAAAAGAACGAAGCAAAATTTTTAAAATGGCTGAATCTTTTTAGCAGTTCAGACATTATATCAAAAGCCGTTAATCGGATTAAATTTCGCCCAGTCATTTTCTTGGAATAGCCATTCTTAGGTGGGGTTCTGGTCCTATAATCCTTTCTGAGAAAACAAGGTTCAAAGGCCTTTGATGTTGATCATTTGCCTCTGAAACAATACCGTTTGCTCAAGTTGAGCTACAAAATGTAGTAAACATCGTCCCTTAACATTTGGTAAGGTTGTCAACCAATTATTGGCCAATTACATGGATAAAAGAGCCTTTGAAGTATGGAAAACATTATTCAGCGATCTGTCGAACGGCGACAGTGACAATCTGGTTTCAAAGCGTGACGTCATGGAGGTGACCCGAAGCCTGGCAATTAAAGTTGTGTTTCGGTGCTTGCTTCGGCGGGGCGGCCTACGGCCGCTCGTGGTCAGTGGATGGATGGCGGGTCTGGTCTTCCGCCCCCTACCTCATCATCCCGTTTTTAGTAACAGTGTTTTATTGTATTTATTCCTATCTGTATACTTTAAGTAGTTAGCTTGTTAGACTTGTCTGTACACTTTACTTAGTTAGCTTGCCATTATTTTGTAGTTTTTTTCTCGGTGAGTTTCATTTCTCTTTGCAACCAGAGTTTTGTGTCGCTATTTTGTGTTTTCTCTTCTGTTCACGTTTATGCTTATTTCGATGTGTTTATTTGTACTTTTGTTTCCTCATCCCTGGATTTCGATAAAATATTATTATGTGCATGGGTATTGTTGATTAAAGTGACAGTTTTTCCCTCGCCTGTCTTTGGTATGCAGGACCACTGGGGTAATCCATCGCGGCGCGGCCTTTGAAGGGACATCGTCTGACAATTCCCGCTCCTCCTGAACACTCAAAGTCTCCCTTCATCAGAACGCAAAACAAGTAAGATAACTATAAAGTAAACCACTAAGGCTATGATATGGTAGCATGTTTGCATCTTTTCCCTACCTACAGACATCTTTCGGCATGCCGCCTGATTTGGGGTGCAGCCGTGATACCACTCACCTTTTGCCATGGGCCGTTGTTACCTGTAGCCACGTGACAGACTATTAAGTATGATTGGCGGGTGGCATTGTTCCGCTTGGCGGCTGAAAACCAAAGGAATGACACATGGAGGTTGGTCCACATGCCTGTGGGTTTTTTTTGGGCGTTTTTCTCATATTTCTACTTTAGTTAAAAGCTTGAAATTTTGACAACTTATAGAAAGGACATTCATCTTGTAAAAACCGTTAAAATCTCAAAATCGGCCATGCAAAAGGTTTTGGTGTCTTACCTGTGCTTAATTAATCGTCACCAGTGTGTAACGATCGGGGGCCAAACTTCTTCCATGCTTCCCGTTGACGCAGGGGTACCCCAGGGCTCTATCATGTGACCCCTGCTGTTCCTAGTTTTCATAAATGATATTACTGATTGCATCTCTTGTGACCTCAAACTGTTTGCTGATGACACCAGCATACTGGTAATCATATATGACCCTGCCATTTCTGACAGGCACATAAATACTCACATTGGTAGAATCTTTCTTTGGAGCAAACGATGGAGAGTAAGTTTTAACGCAACGAAGTCATTAGCTCTAATGTTTACAGCAAAACACAACAAACCTGATCATCCACCTTTATTTTGCGAAACTATGATCCTAGAAGATATAAACCATACTTATCTGGGTATAAAGTATAAACCATACTCCTCCGGGTATAACCATTTCCCATAACTTAAAATAGAATGCTCATATTATTAGAATCATTGACAAAGCGAGGAGACGCCTAACTTTATTCTTTTAAACTTAAATATAAATTATCGCGTAACACTGTAGTTAGACTTTGCCAAGCTATGGCACGTTCTATCTTGGAATATGGCATTGTCATATTTGATAATTGCACGCTGGACTTTGCAAAATTACTCGAATCTGTTCAGTATGAAGCGGCACGCATTTGCTGGACACACTGAAACGTGCTCCCCCACAAGACTTCAATACTTCAAAATTGATCCTATTTTACAAAATGGTCAACAGGCTCACCCTCGCTTATATTTCAGTTCTGGTCCCAGCCGATGCTGTTCAGCCAAATATGCGTGTTTGTGACCACAGGAGTTTGAGACAAATCAAGTTTTCATCCAATCGTTTCGGTAATATCTGCCTTCCCTCTACTATTAAACTATGGAGCGATCTTCCGGATGACTTAAGGCAATCTACTTTACTTGCTCAACTTAAATTGAAACTGAGAAGCACTCTTTTATCCGTTGACCGTGCATCATGCATGTTGGGGAGACAACTGTTTAAAGGCAGAAGAGCTCCATACCTCCAGTAGATGAAAAGCATACTCCGGTACAATTGGGGGGGGGGGGGGGGGGGGGGGAGGAGGGCGAGTACAGACGAACCTTTTTTCTATTCCATGATATGTGCATTATACGGGTTATGCTGATAAGAACAGTAGGCCACTTTACCCATATGATAGACAAAGGAAAAAAATAACAGCCACTGTTATCTGCTACTCTTCATTTATTAAATGCCTCTCCATTTAACTGTTAAAGTGATAAAGTGGACTGCATGCTGTGGATAACATACAGCTGGTTGTTCCCAGTTAAAAGACCGTTTCACCATGTGTTCCAGGTCACCATTCGCGTAGCAGAGACTTTCCTAATATTACTCCTACACAATTAAGTCTGGATTTTTGTCGACTCAGCTCTCATCTACATAGATTCAATGTTCTTTCGTCCGCAGCATTTAATTGCTCACATCCTAATGAGAGCATATACCACTTTTTCCTAAAATGTCCCCTCATTTCCTACCGTAGAGTAACTTTGTCGAAAACGGTATGTAATATTTTGGTACCGGGACTCAATCCAAACTTAGTTTTTCACGAAGCAGGTGACATGTTGCTCACTTCTCTTTCAGATGGTAATGACAATCTTTCGTGTAGTGAAAATTAAGATATTTTAATGCTGTTCAAAACTTCATTACAGAAACAAGACAGTTTATATCATGAGTTGGAACGAGTAGAATATTATGTAATCATGTTGATCAATTGACTTGCCCTCAGTTATGTTTTGTCCTCTGCGTTTTGTACATATGATCGTGCGTCTCTCTGTGTCTGGAGGGCCATCATTTAGTGCCTCTGTACTACCAGGCAATCCATGTGAAATAAATATGTTTAAACTAAACTAAATAATAGTCACTTGTAGAAAGGCCTCATGTAGTCTTTCTTAAGAGCCTTTCTTAGTTAATTCGTTATAAAACAAAATTGCTAATGAATATTATAAAAATAAATGATGGGGCGGTCATGGCGTCGAGCTAGAACAAGCCAGGCCGCAAAGCGGTCCTGGACAGGAGTGAAGAAAGGGTCTTTCAATTTTCGCAGTGTTCCGGTCGCATCCGTTCGGTGGCGCTGCGGTGCCGATGGGAAAAACACACCGGGAATACGAGAATAAATGGAGGTTAGAATTTAGTAAGGATAATAGTAAAATGATGACTTTTGGGAAGAAACCAGATGGGAATAAAAATGGATAATTGGGCAGTTTTAAATTCCAAAAGGTTGGGAACAGTAATTTAAAATTGGGGAGGTTGATGAGTATGAATACCTAGGTTTTAAGATAAAAGCAACGGGTAAAGACATGTTCAGGTATCAGGTGGAGAAGATTAAACAGAAAGTGAATCGTACAAAAGGAATGATTAAAGCTACTGCACTGAACAGTTTCAACAGAGCATACCCAGCAAGGGTATTATGGGATAGAGTTGCAATACCAGGGATGATATATGGCTTAGATGTGATTTAAAAAAAGATGGGGAAATGGATACTGGGAGCACCACCATGTACAGCAACAGAAGCAGTCCTAGGAGAGTTAGGATGGAATAAAATCACAGACAGAATTGACAAAGCAAAGCTTAAGTACTGGGGTATTTACAAGCAGTAAATGAAGACAGGTGGTGCAGGAAGGTTTACAATGAAGTAGTCAAGGAACAAACAAGATGGGTCAAAAGTATAAATAAGTTGGCAGAGATATACAAATGGAAAGGATATGATGAGGTTGATGACTGGAAAGTGTTTATAGGTAGGACTGTTACAGAGGGCTGGAAGCAAGACTGGAAAAGAGGAGTCCGGGAAAAGAGTACATTAAAAGCGTACAAGGTTCTAGAAAAGCCAAAGAAAAGAGTGTGTTGGGATGGAGGGAAGGGATCCAGGCTTCTTTTTCAAAGTAGGGCAGGAGTGATCAATCTAGAAAAGAGAAAACCGAAGTGGACAACGGGTAGTAATGGTAAATGTAAGGTATGTAGACAAGAGGCAGATGAGACAGTGGATCATTGGCTGTTGTGGTGTGATGTATATAGAGAGATAAGAGAAGAATTTTTCAAAAACTGGCACAAGGGCCTACAGGGAAGACTACAATAACAAGGGTCTAGAAGCAGTTCAGTGTTTAGAGGAATAAGAACGTGTAGCATGGGTTTTAGGTTTGAGGGGTGGCTTTCTGGGAGGCAGGAAAAGCACTAAAAGTGTACAAGACTACCTGGTAGGGTGCTGGGAGAAAAGAAATGAATTGATAGGGCTTGATAGCGACAGGGTAAATTAGAATTTCAGAGTGCAGGGAGGAGAGGGAATGGTGGGGGCCCTTATAAGGGCTCCCATTTCTTTCACCATGGGAAATGCCTGGACCTTAGAGGCAGGGAAAGGGTGTATGAGGGAAGTTTTTTTTTTTTTTTTTTTTTTTTTTTTGAGGGGGGGGGGGGACAACAAGCGATGAGTGTTGGGGAATATATCCACGGCCAGGGGCCCACCACAGCTGCGAGATAGTATGTGGTGGACCCTTTGCCTCGGCTCTAGTCCTGGAAAACATGGCAGCACGAGCTGATTAGGATAACCATGGTTTCCTCCACCTCATATATCTAAAGTGTGTGTGTCAACACACACATTTTTGTTTTTCCAAAAATTCTTCATTAAATTGTGTGTGTCAACACACACTTTTTTGTTTTTCCTGAAATTTTTTCTTTCTTGCTTCTTTACCAGCAAATTTGTCCGACACTTTTCTCGGACACTATTATACATAGAAACTCCAAGCTTGGCATGATTGTACCTTCATACAAGGTGTTTGACGGTTTTATACACAGGAATGAAGATGTTTAAAATTATGCAAATTAGAGGCATTTGAAAATTTATTTCTTGAATATCTGTTAAAGTATAATAGATAGAGATGTCATTCCAACTTGTTCTAGGGGGTTATTGAGCAGTGCGCATCTAATGAATTTACAACAAAAGTTGTAGCAATTTATATTTATGCTAATTAGCAGCATTGGAAATTTTAAAACTTATATATCTTCAAAACTATTATAGATAGAGATGTCATTTTAACTTCTACTAGGGGTTATTGACCATTGCGCACGTAATGAATCCAAAGCAAAAGTTGTAGCCATTTAAATTATGCCAATTAGCAGCATTTGAAATTTTAAAACTTGAATATCTTCAAAAGTATAATAGATAGAGATGTCATTTTAACTTATACTAGGATGTTGCTGACCATTGCGCACATAATGAATCTAAAACAAAAGTTATAATAATTTAAATTATGCTAATTAGCAGTATTCGAAATTTTCAATCTTGAATATCTTCAGCACTATAATCGAGATGTCAGTCCAACTTCTCCTGGGGGTTGTTGACCATTGCAGACCTGATGAATGAAAATAAAAGTTGTAGCAATTCAAACTATGCTAAATAGCACCATAAGAAATTTTAAATCTTGGAATAACTTGAAAGCTATAATAGATAGAGATGCCATTCCAAGTTCTACTCCTGTGTTTTGGACTATTTGTACATTGTCATACCAATATGTTTTGAAGACACACACACACACACGCACACGCACACGCACACACACACACACACACACACACACACACACACACACACACACACTGATTTGCTCTGCAGCAAATCATCTTTCCTATGTTTCTAGTGTTGTATTATGAGTGTGTGTTTTGTCAAATTTTTGAATTTTTCTCCACATCGCCGTTGCAGGATTGTTCAACACTGCTATTCTCAGTTATTGTTGAACTAAAAAGTTCATAGTTTGCGGTTTTAGGTGAGATATCTTGGATACGTTTCATATTGTGTGATGTTAAAAGTTCAGAAGGAAAAAAATGCTCGTGCTTTCATGGACGAGGTTGTGTCTGCTTTCGAGTTCCCGATACGACATTGAATATGAAGGGTTTGGGCAAAACAAACGCCAGATGCGAAGACTGCTTCACTTACTGCAGAAATGATAAAAAGGGAGAGTTAAAAACAGCTCTTGGACTGTCTGTTGTATTGCACACATGGACTGTAATAGCAGTTTCATGGCTCAGATGTCATTTATTTGTGTATTGCTTGCAGTTTCCGTAATATTCACCAGATTTTGTGGCATTACTAGTAATAGTATGTCAACCCAGCTGACCTGATTTCAGTATACATGGACCAAAATAATGGTCAAAATCAAATAGCTCGCTCTGCACCGTCCAACAATAACTGGCAAAGTAGACCTATCTCTGCTGTTTTGATTCATGGCCTCTGCGTAATTTATTCACGACAGGTGCTATGTAGTGGCAATAGTTTTGTTCAGGGTACACATACATGTGATGCCATGTTGAATCCAAAACTGACAACGTTTGTATGTGTGTTGTGCACACTCATGCAGCCCACGATCAATATTTAAGTAGTTAAGCAGCAGATAGTGTTCCAACAATAGCTGGCAAAGTAGACCTAAGTGAGAGAGAGAGAGAGAGAGAGAGAGAGAGAGAGAGAGAGAGAGCGAGAGAGAGAGAGAGAGAGAGAGAGAGAGTGTGTGTCCTTGCCATTTTTTCTCCCATTTGTACTTCCTGCTCATGCTTCGGTTTCATCAACTGACGCTGTGTAGTTGTGAAGAAGGATTAAGGTGGAAGGTCTGAAGCCGCACCTTTGGATAACCTCAAATCACTTTTTCATATTTTTTTTGGATAGTCTGATACTTAAACTACATGCTCCCAAAAACTCAGATGTGTGAACATAAAATTTATATGAGGTAACTGATCTCAAAACTTTTGTTGACAATGAAAAGTTTTTAACAGTGCCGGACACATGGCTTTGTTTGCATGGGCATGATAATGAGCCATGTCATTGTTTGCACAGTAATTAGTCCATGACCCCTGGAAACCAATTGAGCTATTGACAAGGGTCACTCATAGGAAACCATTAGCCATGGAGAGAAGAATGGGCCAGTTCAGACTAATCACTACCATTGTTCTGATTACTTTGAAATTCTCTATTGATGTAAAAACAAATTAGCACAATCCACTTACTGGGCACCAAATATGGAAAGCCGCATGTGAACCCACACACAAACAAGCCAAGTGTGGGGTTCCCAAATTAAAAAAAGTCGAGATTTAAGCCACAAAATATACTTTTGTTTAATGACAACATCAAAGAAGTAAAGCTACAAGTTTATTTCACACAATAATTAAAACACAAGACAGAAGAAATGAGTATGTGTCATATTACAGCCATAAATGCGTAAGAATTGGCAACTTTTTCTTTTAATGCAATTTTCTCGGAACTGTTTTTGCTCAACCTCTGCAATTTGTATCTCGCCTCACAAACGTACAAATTGCCCTATCACATTAAAATCAACGGACATTAAAAGAAAAATATCATATCCACGAATGATTCCCATGGTTTTTTTTTTCTGAAAAACCCTTCCGTGACTTTTGGAGCAATTTATAGAAGGAAAATGAACAACCTGTCAGGACTAAATTAAAAATTTTTTAACTTTTTACTTATGCTATTTCAGGACCAACCATTGAATTCGATCCTGGACATTGATATGCATTTTTAATTTCTTCTGATTTCAACTGGAAAAAAATAATTTTGTGTGACTTCTGCGCGAAAAATGTGAAAATCATACCATGTCAGAAAGAATGGACTTTTCGAACTGTGGCGACGCGGATAGGGTTATCCTCCACGGCTTCAGTCTGTATGATGCATCAGCAAGTTTTTCTGGATAATACAGCTACTGCTCCTAGATGCAGCTACAGTTACGACTAAAGCGCATTGACGACGTCAGGACTATAGTTTGGTTTCCGCTGGTACAGTGGTAGGCATACAATCTGTGGCCTAACGTTCCTCCACCTCCCACCCCAGCTTGTACAAATTATTTGCATCACAAGAATAATGATATAAACCATTAAGACAAATACTAAGGTAGCCTGCTGTGTTTCTTGAACGTAAATTGTAACAATTGAACGTCCTTTCAAGTTTCATTTGTATTCATCGTCGTTTGATTTCAATTCTATCCCAGTCACATGTGCGCGCAAGGTAAATTCGTCTTTTTTTCCCGGGCATAAATTTGTAACAAATCCGAGCAACCCTGCCCTCTCGTGCATTGCTGACGTTGCTTGTTACGCAGCAGCCAGCACATCGTGTTTCATCGATCTTGCTTTCATGAAACAAAGTATAACGTGAAGTCTCCTGTTAGAACAGCACGCGCCGCACGCACCGCGTGATAACCCAAGTTGCAAAGCTTATTTACGTTAAAAAAAAAAAAAAAAAGGGGGGGGGGAGGATGGGTCTGGCACTTGAGGCGTTTTTTGATATTTAAATTGATGAGGTTTGCTTGTTTGTCTCTTGCATCATTACTATGTTGTCGGAAACTGGGATAGAATGGGGTTTAACTACTTTTGGGGAGGATTAGACGTTCAGCTTAGCCCGCACCATGATTGAAGGCTTGGCAGCCGTAACCTGCCAAGCCTTCATGGTGCGGGCTTTATAACACAAACAACAGAACTCTTCATACAGAATTTTTTTTCTGATGTAATAACTTATGTTTTACAAGGAATTGTAGGACTTGCGCATCGCAGTTTCATGAATAGCACCATACTGGTTACTTGAATATACTTATTTTCTTTCTTCAACTCTTGAGCAAACTGCGCTTTTAATGTTATCGCTTATCCTTTCATGTTCCAAACATGTCTTTGCACTTTTCTCCTTAGTTATGCACAGTAAAGGGCTGGATATCACATACTTTTTTGTGACACGGGTATTAAAAGCTCTGATGGTCCCCAATAAGACAGGCGTGTGTCTCCAGATAAAGCTGTGAGAATTCACTGCCACCAAGAACTGGTTCGTGCAAACTCACACACACGAACTACAACAAGTCTGTCACAGTAGAAGCAACTGATTGGTGCTCAGTACTAATTGGTTATGATGAAATTGTCGGTTACCTTTCTGTGCTCACTTGCATTTTGTGAGGAATTCCAGAGTTGTCCTCGCTACCTCCCATGATGTTCATCGCCCATTATGCCAAGATGCCATTAGAAAAACTATTATTATCACTATGATGTTGCTCCAAAATAGGCCCATATAAACTATGAATACGATTACCAAGAAGACGTACAGATTCCTGTTCTGTCCTGTCAGATGTTGCACACAATTAATAGGCCTACAAAAATACACTCTGGCTTTCTTTTAAAAAGTCAGAGAGACTATTCTACACATACCATTACTTTAGTAAATCAGACGGTGACATACATGCAATTAGTGGTCATGCGTTCTCATTTCTGGTTCTTTTATCTACATTCCCAAAAATGACGATTTGCGTTATTCCTATTCATGCCTGCAGGATTTTTTTAATACAACAGTGCACTCTTCTACATGTTATTGGATATATGTTCAAACAAGAACAAATCAATCAATCTATGAATTTTAAAAGCATTTCATAGAATTGCAGGCTTGAATTGTGTCTCAACGACAGTAAAATTTTCACTGTGTGAGACTAAGAGTAAAAAACGGGGAATATTTAATTTATTTCAAATAATCATCTCCAACCAAGTTGACAGTTTAACAAAGAACAAGCTTAATCATATCTATTTACAGTAGAACAACAAATGATGGTCTACATTATAATTGTGACAACACGTTTATTCGAACCTTTGTAAAAAGAAAGGATAAAACCCATGGTGGATTAAAATATTCGTCCAAAATGGCTTAAATTAGGCTTGAAATTGTGTACTGAAACTGCGTCTTTACTTATCATCTCAGGGACCATGTGATGTAACTCAGAGGTCAAGGGCATGCATATTTAAACTAGGCGTAGCACTTATAGAGCACCATGTCATTTACAGTATCAAAATTTCGAGCTCAACTTGTTCTTAAGTTGAATCAGAATATAACCTAATTTAAACATAGGACAACATGAATTAAGAAGCCATGTGACCTTTGAAGTCATGTCGAGGTTATAGATTGGAACAACTATATAAAGGAGTGTGCTGCTGGCTCTAACAATAACGTGTCTCAACAATTTTCAAGCGATTGATGGGGTGGGTACGGGGGGGGGGAGCGTATCAGACAGAGATGCTCTTCTTTTGAATCCCCCCCCCCAAAAAAAACAAGAACACAAGATATGTTTGTAAAACATAGATGCCCCCCGCCCTCATTACCCTTGCCCTCGCTACCCTATTGATGGTGGTAGATGGGGCACTCGTGACCGTACAAAACTAGTGAAGGTTGATCATACATCAATGTCAGAAAACTGTATCAAGGTCACCCATCTTCATTCTCAACCTAGTCTTTTTAGGGAACCGTAAAGCTGTGCAATATAAAAGTCATAGCTCTTAAGTACTAAAGTTATCATGCGGAAATCATGAAACCATATTAAGTAAAGTGGCTCTGTGACGTTTGGAATTTGGTCAAGGTCACCCATCTTCGACTAGCCCCAAATATGGACTATAATCTTGTACAATAGAAAAGTCCTAGCTTAAAAACCCCTTTATTTATCATGCAGAAACCAAAGTTAAATCAGGTGAATATGTGACCTTGGAATTTAGATCAAAGTCACCAAACTGTACATTTCTTTTAGCCCTTAACACTGACTATATAGCGGTGCAGTATCCAAGTCCTTGGCAAAAAACTTCTTGAGTTATTGTGCAAAAACCACAGGAAGTCTACTGTCTGTGTGTGACCCTCAAAACTGGGTCAAGGTCACCCATCTGCAAACTCAAACTAGCCCTGGCCTTACAGGCAACCATAAAGCTGTGCAATATAAAAGTGATACCTCTAAAATGCAAGTTATGCAGAAACAGTATTCAACCAGGTGGCTCTGTGACCTTTGAAATTAGGTCAAGGTCACCCATCTTCAAACTTGACCTAACCCCGAATACGGACAATTATCCAGTGCAATATAAAAGTCCTAGTTTAAAACCCTCTTCAGTTATCATATGGAAACCAAAGTTAACTCAGGTACCAATGTGACCTTGGAAATTAAATCAAGGTCACCAAACTTTAGCCTTCTTCTAGCCCTTAGCAAGAACTATAGACCTGTAAAGTATCCTAGTCCTAACTTAAAAACTTTTTGAGTTATTGTGCAGAAACCACAGGAATTCTACAATCTCTCTGTGACCCTGAAAACTAAGTCAAGGTCACCCATCTTCAAACTCAACTTAGCCCTTACAGAGAACCATAAAGCTGTGCAATATAAAAGTCCTAGCTCCAAGGTATAAGTTATCATGAAGACAGCATGAAACCATATTCAGTAAAGTGGCTCTGTGACCTTTAAAATCAAACTTCGCCTAGCCCCAAATATGAACTATAATCCTGTGCAATATAAAAGTTCTAGCTTAAAATACTCTTCAGTTATTGTGCGGAAACCAATGGTAAGTCAAGTACCACTGTGACCTTGGAAATTAGGTCAAGGTTACCCATCTTCAAACTTTGCCTAGCTTTTGACTAGAATGATACACCTGTACAGTATCAAAGTCCTAGCTTAAAAACTTCTTGAGTTATTGTGCGGAAACCACAGTCTACCGACCGACAGACCGACCAACATGTACAAAGCTATATGCCCCACCTTCTTCGAAGGTGGGCATAAAAATACACAAATTGACCAAAATATACCAGAATTGCTGGACGTGACATGTTGAATGGACTTGATAGGAATCTACAGGGGGGGGGGGGGCGGGGGGTACTCCCATTAGTGACGATACTGGGTATGCGTGTGCCGCTCTTGAAGGCGTCTCTTTTCAGCAAATTTCTCCAACAAAGGTCCAGCATTTTTGCCAAAAAGTCCCTAAAAAGGGGTAATTTTTCTCTTTTATGTCCCAAAGTTCGAGACAATTTTCCCAACTAAGGTCAAAATTTTCTTACTGGAGCACTTTTCACCCCAATTTGGGACCATATCTTCTACTGTTTCGGTTAAAAAATTCCCTAACAAAGGTATGATTTTTGTGAGAAATTGCTATAATAAAGGGTGGGTTTTTGAAAAGTAGAAAATGTAAATATGAATGATGGGAGCATAGGAGTTCGAACCCTTCGATACAAGTCACCTAATATTAACAAATGAAATAAAATAAAAGAAAAAGAAAAAAAAATCCCCCAAAACACGAATATTTTGCAACGTGCTATCTCATGAATATTAAATTAGTCACTGGTATAATGAAGTGTGTTGGTTAGAAAACATAATGGTGATGACACAGACAAAACATACTCTCCTGAAAGGCAAACCTGATGGTTTTGGTATGCCCATACGCAAGGATAGGACTGTGGGTACTGGGGGAGGGGTGGCGATCTATGTAAGGGACAACTTACCCTGTACTCACCGAGCGGACCTCGGATCTGCCAACAGTGAATGCTTATGGGTTGAATTTCGACTCAAATACGGTTTAGTTCTCTTAGGTGTGTACTACCGACCACCAGGGCAATATGCCGCAGACAGAGATTTGTTTATTGAGGAGCTCGATCTTTCTATTACTTCAGCCCTCGAGTGTAATCCTAAAACTCTAATCATAACCGGTGACTTTAATGATAGGTGCCAGTTATGGAATACTGATCATTCAGATAGCGACTTAGGACTGCGCCTAGTCAATGTTTTATCCCAAAATAACTTATTCCAATTAATAAACGAACCGACCAGAGTAAACGATGTATCTGAAAGTATCCTTGATCTCATGATCACAGATTCACCAGGTTATGTTCTAAATTCAGGTATCTTACCACCCATTTCTACATCCGATCACTCAGTTGTATTTTGTACTTTTTCGATTTCCCGCCGCGTAGACCACCCCTTCAAAAGGAAAATTTGGGACTTCAAGAAAGCTAATTTTGAAGATTTAAACAAAGCTGCCCTTGACGCTCCTTTTAACACAGGATTTGAAGTCTTTGATGATATCAACGATGTGGTATCTTTCTGGACAGATCTTTTTAGCGGCTTATGCAAGGACTTCATCCCTTGTCGTGACATCCTTGTACGACCCAAAGATAAGCCATGGGTCACTTGTAAAATTAAACAGTTACTTAGACAGCGAAATCGTGCTTGGAAACGTTTCAAACGTTTTAGCAACAAAATTCGTCCCTTTACTTATATCGAGTTTATTACTCTTGAAAGACTCTACATGTTCTATAAACGGAAGCGCAACACTGCAGTCAGCGCCCTTCGTAGTTCCATGAGGTCATATTTTTCAAAAATTCGCAGTGAAATGGATTCTAATATCATTAATCCAAAGAAATGGTGGAACCTCAGCAAGAGTTTTCTAGGTTCCAAGCTCAATCATTCCATACCTCCCCTTCTCGAAAACGGCACTGTAATGTCCAGTAACGTTGAAAAGTGTGAAGTTTTCAATAATTACTTTGCCAATCAATGTAAACTTCCTCATGAAGACGATCCTATGCCCCTGCCTGACTTCTCATATCGCACCGATGCGAGGCTCAGTGAATTCCAAATTGATGAAAACGACGTTAAAAAGGTTTTACAATCTCTTAAGTCCAGCTCTGCTACGGGACCCGATGGTATAGGTAACCTCATCCTAAAGAATACGGCTTCTGGCCTCTCCCCATCACTTACCAAACTCTTTAACCTCTCTCTTGCTGCTTCGTGCTTTCCAGATTCTTGGAAAAAATCTAATATGTGCCCTGTATTCAAAAAGAACGATAAGCAGGTAAAAAGCAACTATCGCCCTATTTCATTACTGTGTAATGTTTCCAAAGTTTTCGAACGTTTAATATTTAATATTCTGTACGAGTACTTTATTCGTCACGATCTACTGACGCACAAAAACTCTGGGTTTAAGAAAAACGACTCTACCATCAACCAGCTTATCAAAATCGTTCATGACATATATAATGGCCTGGAACTACGAAAAGAAGCCAGGATGGTTTTTCTCGACATCAGTAAGGCTTTTGACTGCGTGTGGCATGAGGGTCTTCTTTTCAAATTAAGACAGCTGGGTATTGAAGGTGCTTTACTCCAGTTTATCGGTAGTTACTTATCAAATCGCTTTCAGAGAGTTACGATTGGTGGTCAGTCGTCCTCCTTGCTTCCTGTACAGGCAGGGGTACCCCAGGGCTCTATTCTGGGGCCTCTTCTTTTCCTAGTTTATATTAATGACATAACTGATAATATTGTGTGTGATATTAAGCTTTTTGCTGATGACACTAGCATTCTGGAGATAATCCATGATCCCGTTACCTCTGCAGGTCGGATGAACGCAGATCTTGTTCATATCTCTATATGGGGCAAACAGTGGAAAATGTCTTTCAATGCTATTAAGTCTCTAGCTGTTTTGTTTTCCACTAAACATAACAAGCCAGATCACCCACCTTTACTCCTTGGCAATGCTGTTATACCAGAAGGTACTAGCCATACACATTTGGGCGTTACACTTTCTAGTAATCTAAAGTGGGATGCCCATATTACCAGAATCGTGGAAAAAGCGAGGAAACGTCTGTCTCTCCTCCACAGACTTAAATTTAGGTTATCCCGCAATACTCTGATTCGGCTTTACAAATCCATGGTACGACCCATCTTAGAGTATGGATGTATAATTTTTGACAATTGCTCACAGACTCTCTCTGATTCCCTCGAGTGTGTTCAGTATGAAGCAGCTCGCATTTGTTTAGGAGCCCTGAAACGCACTCCCCGTCATCTTATGCTTAAGGAATTAGGCTGGCCTACTCTAGCTAAAAGACGCCAATATTTCAAATTAATCATGTTTTATAAAATTGTTAATGGTCAAACTCCCGCTTATCTTTCGGATCTCGTTCCGAATAACAATGGTCAGCCCACTGTCCAGTTAAGAAACCGACGCAGCCAAAGACAAATCAGGTTTAACTCCTTACGGTTCGGAAATTCGTTCATTCCTTCCTCTATTGAACTATGGAACGATCTCCCCGGCGACATAAGACGTTCTGCAACTTTATCCAAATTTAAATCTACTTTGAAAAATACTTTATTGTCTGTAGATCCTGTTCCTGTTTATTACTCACACGGTAGTCGATTTTCTAATATCATACATACTCGTTTGCGCTTGGGCTTCTCCGGACTAAATTCCCACCTACACAGATTTAATATAATACTGTCCCCAGCTTGTAAATGTCTAAATCCTGACGAAAGTATTCTTCACTTTTTCCTAGAATGTCCCTATTATTCAGTTCCCAGGAAATCCCTTTTAAAAACGGTTTGTTACATTCTAGCTCCAGGTGTGAATCCTAGTCTTGTAGTCTATCTAGCAAGTGATATACTTATCCGGTATCTTATACATGGTAACAATGACCTTTCTGCAAACCTTAACATTAAATTATTTGATGCTGTCCAAAAATTCATTTCTGACTCCAGACGATTCATATTTTGATTAACATGTTGATCCTGTCAATATACGGTTTATGGCTAAGACTGTCGTCATTTTTTCTTTTTTGGTTACCGAGCTAGTGACATAGTGGATTTTTCTGGATCAATAACTTGTACTCATTCTTTAATCGACATGTCTCTGCTTGTGAGTATTTACTTCATAGCATTCAGGAAAGTGTATTTTTCAATATTATTGTAACAATGAGTGGTACATACAAAGCATTTCGTGAATTGTATTGTCCTGTGTGTATTGTATATATTCTGTGTGTCTCTCTATGTCTGGAGAGCCTGTTGTTTAGTATCTCGATGTATACTATTAGGTGATCCAGAATAAATAAATATGTTTAAATTAAATTAAATTTAAATTAAATTAAACCTCCTAACTTCCCGCAATATGCCCAGCAGGTCCGTCTCCCTCCCCCTGACTTGCCAAGTTGCAGTCAACGTGGCGCGGTCGTGTGTCCCATTTCGGACAGACCTGTGGACTGTGGTTTTGCACTTTCAAAACGTCTTTCGGTCTTCTTCCATATCTTTTCCTGCAAAAATGAAATATTTATACAATCACGTTCATGTTGTGTATATTTACATGAAAACTTGTGCAATGCAAAATGAACAACGCACGCATGCGACCGCTCAATCCGAATCCACCGACATGTTTTTGCTGTCCCATGTTCCTGGCTTCCGTCTGCTTCAACTGAACCACGACGATCACTGGGCGGACTGGACGCACGTGAGGGAGAAAGCTATTATGTGAGAGTTATAACATGAAAGGAGACGATTATGGCTTATAACTGTCGAGTGGCGAAGCCACGAGACAGTTGTAATAGCCATAATCGTCTCCTTTCATGTTATAACACATTTGTCATTGGCTGGTAGGAATGGCCATTTGTGTTTAGGTCGGATCAGCGATTTCATGATTGAAAGCGTATTACCTGTCAGTTACGTAATCAAATTCTTACACACACGTGTGACAGTGTCATTTCACTTCTGAAGTTCTGAGTCACTTCATTCGTGATTTCGCTCAGGCGTTCAGGTAGTTCGTGAATCTGCTGGCTGCCACAAAATGGAAGATGACGTGCCTCTAATTGAACTTGATTATATTGCAACTCAGCAATTATCTTTCCAAAGAGATGACGGCACCGGCAGTACTGGGAGGTATGTTGGTTTTTATTTGTAGTGTTTTTACAATTTCACAATCAAAGTTTGCTTTGCGTTCATGATATAGCTACTGCATCAAGACTACTGACCCGGAGAAGTTTTGTGGCTGATGGTATAATGCGTGCTGGTACTTGAATGGAAAGTTTTTATCATGGAAATTCAGGTAAATCATTTCAAATTTTATTGTTAGACATTGAAAGGGTTAATTCGGAAAGAGTGAGTTATAGGTTTTACTTAATTCACTCTTTTTGCGGGCCCTTTTTGCGATTATTGAGGGTGAAGGTCAGCCCAAAAAAGATGCATTATCAAGTTTCATAATACATTCTTTTTCATTATCAATGGTTATGGGATATAATCAACACTTTTTGAGCCTTATGATTGGCTAATTCCTACCAGCCATATGACAATGACGAATAACACTTAAGAATAAGACGATCTCGAGCGTTTGTTATGTCTGGAATGCAGCACCTGGCAAAAATTGCCCTGATTTCTCCCTTTCGCAGGTGTGTTTGAGAAAATGAGAAGCTTGACCTGGGAAACTGCTTTTGCGATAGCACCCGAAATCAGCACACGGAAGATGTGGATGACCTTAAATATACTAGACCTAGCTGTGCCTTGGTCCTTTTTTTTACCAAAGTGCAAGGACAACGGGTTTAATTTCAGGCCGTCATAATAATAATAATAATAATAATAATAATAATAATAAAATATGTGCAGCACGTTAGTCTCTTTAGACGCGTTTCAGAATTCATACACGCAAATTGTGGTTAAAAATCAGTAATGTAACAAAACATAACCACAGTTGTTGACCAAAGTTCAATATTTGGATTGATCACATTTCCGGCCACCTTGTAAGTTGTAGGCCTAACACTAGTAACAATTTATTGTGTCAAACGTAGGCCTAGGCAAGTTATAAAATGCACATAGGCCTTAACTTGCGAAGGGTTGGCATAATGCATCACTTACGGAAAGATCCGAGATCACAATCCCCTCCCCCCCAAAAAAAAGCAAAAACAAAATAAAAACAACAACAACAAGCCCAACTTGTATGCCCTTATTTAGGCCTATGGTTATGTTTATGTAAATGTCAATAGTAAAACAGGACCAAAAGGATCACTTTTCAAAAATTAAAATAAAACTACGAAAAACTGCTCCAAATCACTTGACTACAGTTATTGAGAGGAGAAAGAGTGAACCCAGATGTCGATCAAATGCAATTTTCCATGTCAAGTACTGGATTTATTTACCGTCCAGTCAGGCAGCTTGTATTTTGTGGCTAAATATTAATGAACGAGTCGAGAGCAGGAAGGATCAAGGAAACAAATGAAAATAAAAAAGGTTAAAAACTGATCGGAGCAGATCCGTTATACCCCGTCCGTTTTGCCCAACAAAACAGGGATTATGAACAAAGTCTGCCGTCAGTATTAATTCATGTTCAATTCTGAGTGTTACAAAAATTCAACGATACAAACGCGATGCCACTTCCTGATGGAACTCTTATCATTTTACATAACAAAATCTACTTGCAAAAAAATTACGCCTCTGGCAAACTTTCGCTGCAGAGATGAATAAAAATGATTTGCAGTGCTAAAACTTAGTCATACAAATAAAATGCTTCCATTTCTATTACTCCCAAAGCCTGGTGATCTCGTTCTTTGAGTAACAAGTACAAAAATTAATAAAAATAACATAGATTAGAAAAAATTTAAGTGATCCTTTTTTTCTGCAAGATCCGCTTTCCCGTGCCGTTCTCCTTCCTGTACGATAGGTCATTTTTGCAGCACAGGATTGTTTTCTTTAGAAGAGGCATTAAATGTACCATGCATAAGTTTTTTTTTTCCATCCTATGTGTTTTTTTTACACATTATAAGGCTTTTAAGGATCTGTTGCTGAACTTCTGTCCGGCAGTATAAATTGCAAAGCAAATTTCCTTCAAATGTGCCTTTTCTCTTGATACTAACTTCCACGAACATCAGTTCTAAAGTTAATCTTTCTTAAGACCTTTCTTTTAGTTAATTCGTAATTAAACAAAATAGGTAATGAATATTATATAAATAAATGAGGGGCGGCCATAGCGTCGAGCTATAGTACAAGCCAGGCCGCGAAGCGGTCCTGGAGAGGAGTGAAGCTTATCCGCTGGGACTAAATAATAGATCCATTGCATCACGCTGCATGAAGAATACAATAGTGTAAAATAGATAACTATGTTCTTTTCATATTTACTGCCAATATACTCTAACACATAAAGTTTAGTTGCAGCTTTTATGATGTACTTAGCAGCCAGAAGCTATTCCAATGCCAATGGACAAGCTGAATTCTTATCATGGGCCTACTGGGCAATTTCATCTAGTTGCTCGGTTGCATATTGCCCAAGCTTCTGTGCTACTGTTCACAGCATCCTTCTGACAGTAGGCCTACTGCAACCTGTGTCATCAAAGACTCATTTGAAGAGTAGGCCTACCCATTCCCTGATCGCCTGCAACCTGACTGAGCTCATAAAAGGTACAATGCAACATGAATTTCCACTTTGTTCCTCCGTTGGATGTCGTCCAGACTTCTGTACTACAGCTGCAGGCCCGTAACCAGGGGGGGTTCGAGGAGTTCAATCGAACCCCCCTTTTCAAACGAACCCCCCTTCTTGTCAAACGAACCCCCCTTCTTGTCAAACGACCCCCCCCCCCCCAAGTAACATTGTGAAACTTATTTAAAGCCAGCCACCTAGTACACAGGTGCAGTGAATGTTGATCATTGGCGCCCTTTTAATATCGCCGCTTTGCCTCATAGATATTTATCATTTAAAACGTCATATTCTTCAAAATAAAATATACTCACGATTGTGGAGCTCGTTTCTCATGTTTTAAATAATTTCTGAGCTTTGACTTGAAGCTACGCTGTCCTTTTGAATGGTAAAACGTTTAACTCTTTCAGGTTCATCCCCGTATTCAAGACTGAGTCAACAGCTATATAGTGCACTTTGCATGACACAAACTTGAAAATTGTTGATCCAGTCTCGTGCATTACATGATTAAAAGCCCCGCGCAAAGCTGTTGACTTACCGTTAGTGGTAGACATGACATGTTGGTATTCGTTGGAAAGGTCTTTCCACGAGGAATACAAATATGAAATTGTTATATTGATATTGTATCATCACTGAGGGTCCGTATATATACGGACTCAGACTGCAAAGTGTTAACTTGATTCTTCATGACAAAAGGCATAGCCTCTTTTCTTTACGATGGAAGCCATAACTCATTTCTTCATGGTGGAAGCCACAACTACTGTGTTAATTTGAGAAAAACTTAGGAAAAAAATTCTCTTCATAAGCTGTCCTCGGTACATGTGACAGCAATGTGATTGTCACTGTGTGTGAAATGTATCTCAAAAGTCACAAGGCGGTCTGGGACACACAAAAGTACATATTCATATTGATAATATCTGTAGTATTATACTTTATTAATCTAAAGGGATAGTCTATCTCATCAGAATTATAATGAACTAGCCGTATACCCGTGAAAATCACGGGTTTTTTGAAAGAAAGATCAACCGTTTTGATAACATTCATTGTAATGTAGGCTGATTCACTGGGAAATAAAGACAAAAAATAAAATCTCTGATAGTAGTAGGGGTAATCATTATAGCGTTCAAACAAATACAAAATTACATGTGGGCCTACAGGTAGATCTATATTAAGAATCACTCATTTCAAGATTTCATGGAAGACTGTATTTCAAAGTTGTGCAACCAAATAATATTGATTTTAATTATTTTTAATATTAAGTCCTTGTAATCGCTCCCACTGTAGGCCTACATGGAAAATGGAAAGCTGAAAGTTGTGTTTTCCCGCATTTTTTTCCAAAGTCAGATTGCGTGGGGGGGGGGGGGGTCTTTCTGTTATGTCCTAGGCCTAAGGCCGACACGTCAGGCGGCTAAAAATGCGTTTTCGGCTAGTGTTCACGTTTACTGTTTTCAAGTGGAATTTCAAAAATTATTTTAGAAGCATAGGCCTATATATAACATAGACCTACATGTAGGCCCTACAACTGACCTTTACATAGGTCCTACATTTTCATCAAACAAAATGCAAATAAATTGAATTTGTCAATAAAAACCAAGTAATGAAAGATAGTTATTAATGTTGCACTTAAAAAAACTAACCTTATGCAAGAAAATGTATATTATGTGGACAATGATCGGCTATGCACGCAAATTCAGTAGACTTGTAGAGCTCCAGGGCCTAGTGCCTATGTAGGCCTAGGCTTACATGTAGACGTCAGAAACAACTCGCAGCGATGAACGCTAGGTGGCTCTCTATCTACGTCGCTTGTCCTTATATAATGACGTCATTCAAAATACAAAAGATTTGCCCTAAAAATCGATTAATTGCCGATATTTATCGACTGGCCCAACGAAATGAAAAACGGTGAGAAAACCACGCTCAGGGGGCCCAGGGTAACACGTGGCCTGAATTTCATGGCATTTCATCGAGTAGTTTTAAAGTTTTTCTATACAAAGCTGTGTATTATATATAGATATCACTGAAGTAAATCACTTCAATATTTTTTGCCGTGAAATAAGCATATATGAAAGACAGAAAGTAAGGGCAACCCCCCCCCCCGCAGATTGCAGGAAATGCTGTTTTTACGGGTTCTTTTTTGAAAAATTTCCCGGGGGAGCATGCCCCCGGACCCCCCTAGCAGAGCTTCGCGCCTTCGGCGCTCGCCATGTCACTTTATCATTGCAAAACGAACCCCCCTTTTCAAAAGGCTGGTTACGAGCTTCGTGGCCTGGCTTGTTTTAGCTCGACGCTATGACCGCCCATCGTTCATTTTTATAATATTCCTTAGAAATTTTGTTTTATAACGAATCAACTAAGAAAGGGTCTTAAGAAAGAACAGACTTCATGTGAACATGAGGAATTGAATGAAAGGTAGAGAAATGTTTTACAGGTCTTTGCAAATTCCATGTTATAGTCATATCAATTTTAAAAATTCATTTTGGTATTACTGACCCGGCGCAAAATAGGGTTCTAATATATTAGAAGTATGATTATCTTTGACTTTTTTCTCAAAGTTTTTCTATCATCAATAAATATTATTTCAGGTTAAATTTTTTATCAAATGAATGGCTGCATGATATGTGCCTTCTTCCGATAATTTTTTCTTGAATGAACACTTTTCACACAGCGTTGCTAGTGTTGTGCAGTGCAGCATGACCTGCACTTAATCAGTGTCCATGCCAGGCAGGAACCCTGAAAAATAAGTGTATTAAATTCCAAAAATGTATTGCCTTTTTACCTGCAGTATGTTTCTTGTAGTGTGCACTCTCGTCGTTATGACACATACTCCTCTGAAAAACCAACTGTTGAGTGGGAATACTGCCCAAATTGCAACTCACTTAAATCTATCATTTTGGCTTCCACCACCTGCTCTTCCTACTGCCATATTGGCAAGTGGAAAATACATGAGCAAGGAGTCAAACTTGACTGTGCATGTCACAACTTACGTAAGTGGCAAAGTACACGATGCACAAAAGGCAGGGGAGAAATGTCGTGCACCAAGGGATATCTTGGTCAGTTCCTACCACCCTTGTTACAAGTCATTTATAACATGTCACAATGACCATTATGCCATCACAATCAACTCGGTCTTCGACCTCGTTGATTATGTGGCATAATGGTCATGTGACATGTTATAGCTATCACTTATATCAACAAAGGTGTATTTTCAGAGCTTCCTGATTAATTTGCTTAATAATTACCATTGATGTATTTTACAGTCATGTCATGACTATTCATCCTCATGCTGGTTTTCAGACATGCACGGACGGCAGAAACCTTGCATTGACCTGCATGATGGACAACATATTCTACACAAGCGCCGCCATGTGGTGATTTTAAACTTGAACGAAATGTGCTTATCTAAATTGTCAATGAATGTTTATAATTCACTGTTCTGCTTTCCTAGAAAACATAAATTCAGTCCTGCTGAGGGGAAGCAAGGGTCCCAGAAAAAAGGGGGGACAACTTGGTGTTTTTGCTGGGACTATCCATTTTGCGCTTTGTACTGTTTGTCAACGGACTAATTTGGTCTTTTGTACATTTCATGTTAATATTAAGCACGTTCACAAAAGTATTTCTCATGCAACATCTGCTGCATATAATATTCTCGATTTACTATGTTTATAAACACTGTCTGTGCATTTTGATCATCACACAGGGCTGGCTTTGGAGGGAATAATGTCTACACACTAGAGTGTATGGTTGTGGAATATTATCACAAGATGTTAATTTTTCCCTCAACGGACCTCCAATTGGTTATATAATTACGACTCATACTCAGACTCAGAACAAATTTACTTGACCTTTAATCAGATGAGTACAACAGTATGTAACAATACATATCAATCAGGTAGAGACAGAACATTTACCATATAGTTCAGAGGTGCGTCAAGATGAACCCAGCTAAGGATTAAATCCGCTATCGCTGGGGCCACCTATGATAAGTTGCTCATTTACAACACCTTGCTGGACGGCCACCTATGGAAAGTTGCTCATTTACAACACTTTGCTGGACGGCCTTGAATATTTACACAGTTAAAGATAATATACACATGATATATGCACAACAAAAAGGTAGAAAGTAGTAATTTCATTAGCTGTTACTCACAAAACAGTGAGGCACTGTTCAAACTTCTTGATACTTGTTTGTGAAGAAAATTTTGGCGTAATTAAAAAAAAAATAGTGTGAATATATGTTTATTTTATCAGTTATGCAGGAAGGAATACTTTGAAGCAAAAACAGGACAAAGTATCTTTTACAATTTCTGGATCTGGTCCTATTAGGTAATGACATAGGAGGGTTCTCTCTATTGCGGGGGTAAATCAGTATGATTTGGTAGAAGGCCTTCACATATATATTTTCAAAATAACCAGGCAGTTCGTTCCTAGAATACTCATAATAAAACGAGTGTCTTGGGTTGCAGCAGATCCTGTACTTTGAAAAGATTTAGGGGTGCGAACCCAGACAATTTATTTTTCCAATAATTCTTTCTTCCTCTCTTTCTCTTTCTTTCTTCACGACCAATTTTGTCCGGAGTTTTTCTCAGACACTGTTGTTCCGAAAACCATCTAACTTACCATGGTGACTGACCTACCAGTGAAGTTGTGCATCTGATTTGGAATAGTCATTTAAAATTATGCAAACTAGGGGCAACTAAAATGTTAAAAACTCCAGATCTTCCAAAGTATTGCAGATAGACACAAAATTCCAGTGTGCATATGTAGGTTTGTGATATCTGCCAATATAATGGACAGTAAATGAAAGTTGTAGAATTTCAAATTATGCTAATTAGGGACATTGACAAATATAAAAGTTTAATATCTCCAAAACTATTATACAAAGAGATGCCATTCCAATTCAAGTTATCAGTTTGTGGCAAAGCCGCATCCTAAAAAGCATGAGCCAAAGTTTTAGGGTTAGCGTTCTTGCAAATTAGGTGAATATGCAAAATTTAAATCTTGAATAGCTTCAAAACTATTATAGATATTAAAAGGTGCCATTCCAACATCAATTTATGGGTTTGTGACACAGCCACATCCAATGAACCATGATCCAAAACTATAAAAGTTTAATATGTACAAATTATGTGAATTCACAAAATTAAAATGCTGAATAACTTCAAGATTATCATAGATAGCGGTGCAATTCCAACTTTAATGTGTAGGTTTGTGATATAGTTACATCCGATGAACCATGAACCAAAGTTGTACTATTTTAATCAATGCAAACTAGGTGAACACACAAAATTTTAATCTTTTTGAATAACTTCAAAACTATTATACATGGTGGTGCCATTCCAACTTCGATTTGTAGGTTTGTGACATAGCTGCATCCAATGAACCATGAACCAAAGATGTACAATTTTAATTTAATCAAATTAGGTGACTAAGCAAAATTGAAATCTTGAATAGCCTTGAAACTATTATAGATAGACTTGCCATTCCAACTTTGATTGAAAGGCTTGTGACATAGCTGCATCCAATGAATCCAAACTTTACAATTCTGTTTTACGCAAATAACGTGAATACACAAAATTAAAATCTTAAAGAAGGGGCCGTCCATAATTGTCAACATTTTAACTATGTCCAAAATTGCCACCAGGGGTAGGGGTCAAAGCTAGGTGACCATAGCTTTCAACCCTAATAAATGTTGATTTTCAACATGCAACATTTCCATTTCCCCTGCATGTGAAATTTTAACCTGCCACCAGGTGTCCCTTTGTATTTTAACCCTTTCTTCCCATCAACGCCTTGATGTAATCCCCATTCAGTGAACTGGAACAGATATGTGTAGATGCAACCATGGATCTCAGTGAAACCGAATTAGCACAGCTAAAAATAATTTCCAAAAATCCCAGATGCATGATAAAAAATCCTGAATCATTACACTATAACGTATCAAGTGCATATACCTTTGTACTGTATGCTCTCCTTGTGTTAGCATTTGGTCAATTTATATGAGGTTTTTGCAATAAGTCTGGAAACAATTGTTGATGATGTCCATAAATGGGGGGGGGGGGGGGGTTAAACAATTTATGGTCATTTTGGACAAAGATAAAAATGTTGACAATTATGGATGGCCCCTGACTTCAAAACTATTATACACAAAGCTGCCACCCCAACTTCACTTTATAGGTTTGTGACATAGGTGCATCCAACGAACCAAAGTTGTAGGATTTTAATTTATGCAAATAACACAAATACACAAGATCTAAATCTTGAATAACTTCAAGACAGAGTTATTATTCCAACTTCAATTTGTAGGTTTGTGACAAAACCGCATCCAATGAACCATGAACCAAAGTTATACAAATCATGCAAATACACAAAATTAAATTTTTGAAAAGCTTCAAAATTACCATAGACAGTGGTCTTATTCAAACTTCAGTTTATAAGCTTGGGACGTGGCCACATCTGATGAACCGAGAACCAAAGTTGTAGCATTCTAATTTATGCGAATACGGCAAATACACCCAATTTAGATTATGTCGAACAATGGCAAACTGTATCAGTTCAAACTGTTCTCATTGTGATGGCACCCAGAGATTTGCTGTGAAGCAAATATTTTTTCTAGTCACATTTTGCATGAACTTTAGCTTCCTGCTAGTACATAAAATTAAGAGGGCCGTTTGGCGCAAAGTTTAATGAACAATTACGTGTATCTTACACGAGTAAAGTGACGGAATTTTACCAGACGAGTACATGAATTTTGCTTCAAAATCAAACCAGTGGTATTTAAAATGAAGATATACCCTTGGATCACAGATACAGAGACATTTAACCACAGTGCCTTAAGAAACGGATGGGCTGCAATATATGGCCACAGAATTGTTTATAGTTTCAATGGAATGTGCGAACACAAAGGAAATGAATAGCAGTGCAACAATGACATCGTTGCAGAAAGAAGTTTTCCCGCCTTCTTTCTTGGCTCCTTGTGGGAACGAAATTGTCTGATGAAAATATCCACTTCGTTGCATGGCCTGCAAATAGTCACGATGCTTCAGGGGTAGCAGTGGCAGGACGGCGAGCATTTAAATACACTCGTTTCGTTCAACAAAAATAGTTCGATATATTTCGAACCAAAAAAGAAAAGAGTAATTTTGAAAACAAGTCTGCTTGCGCGTGTCCGTCGTGCATGAAATTCTTCATACTCGACTATTGAAGCGTTCCTGTTAGTCCGCAATTATAGAATGTTAGGGGGGGGGGGGCCCCCTCAACATTATGCACGTTATGAAGATGTGTGTGGGGAGTTTGTTTACTTTGTTATACCACTGCTTTTCACGTCTGTTCTGGGAGGAAATGGCGGTCCTTAAAATGACCGTTTTTTTGGTTGTTGTTGTTGTTGTTGTTGTTGTTGTTGTTGTTGTTGTTGGGAGGTAGACTTGCTCAAGTCTCACTGGACTGTCTTCCGTATTTTGTTTAAAATGAAATTCATTGCAAAATAAGATTTTAAGTAAACACACGTCGTAGCCTTATTCTGTTACAATACAGGTAGGCCCTTCAAGTTACCTAGCTAATTGGCGTGGAACGTGTCTATAACCAGATAACATTGACTCCAGATGATTAGCGCCCGGCGGTCTGCACTGTGTTTCTTATCACACAGACAAGCAAGCGGTCATAACGCACCCCTCTTCAATTGAGCTACTGTGTAATGAAGGATTAATTGCAGTGCATCGCGTCAGGCGGAGGGCGTCCAGTGAGACTTGTAAAGCTTGCCGGCTTGTCGCTGCTGTGAATTATTCATGAGCAGTCAAGCACGTGACCGATTCAAGGGCGTCTCAAATTCCTTGTGTTGACTGTTGTTTATTTACATGAAAGCACGCACATTTTATTGTGGAGAAACGTCAGTTCTTGCCGATGACTATTTCGATTTTGCATCAAATTGAATATTTTCCTTCTACCATAATTTAAATCAATAATCGGGCCGTTGCTTGTGACAATTTGAATGATGTAACTTTGCAAAACTGCGCAAAAATAGGGTGATTTCATCGTCTCGATCTCGATCTTTTTTTGTCTCCGCGCCATGTTATTTATATCGATAGAATGCTCAGAACCTTGTCTATTTTAACAACAAGCTCTCCCATTTACTGAAACCAAAGTATCTTAGGGGGAACCCCTTCAAAACTGCTTCTATTTCAAACAGATGCGCCGTTATTTTAGTCGGAAACTACAGGGGCCCAGAATCGATCACATGGTGTTCACTGTCCAATCAAAAAGTTTTTCTACCGCTGTTTCGTTCGGTAGTATGTTATCATTCTGACCAATTTACCGCTGCCTCTTGTTGTGAAGTCTGGCTTGAAAGATGGGTGACATTTGTGTGAACACAAGTGACATTACGGACAATTTATTAAAGCAAGAAACAAATTTTAACGCTGTCAAACTGGTCAGAATGATAACATACTACCACAGTACCAGTCTTTGCGTACAATAGAGCAGAGGGTCCAATTTTTTTTTCACGGAAAGAGAGTAAAATACGCCAGCCGCAGGTAAACATGGCTCGGGTGAAAATACTGCTGCCGCTTGTGTTGATCATGTTGGCAGTTTGTCAGTAACTGCGATAAAGTGTGTTTATGGACTATTTACTGCAGCAACAAGCTCTACCACTATACTTTAATGACAATTATAACACACAACCGATCTTTAGAAAAAATGAAAGAGGAACCATCGTTCGTGACGCTAACCAAGAAAAATGCGCGGACCGGCACCCATGCAATTGTATTCATAATTCACACAGGTTTGACCGCTTTGATCAAATCGTGATTGAGATCTCGATATATTCCCTTTGTTAGGGTGTAGGAGAAGAGTTTTTTTTTTAAATTGACAAAAGAGCCACATTGAAATGTAGAGGTCTTACTCAACAAAACTTAAATCATGACGTGGATCATTTTGCATTAATGCAAAAATTAAAAAAGTTGTGGCACTGATTTGACTTCTCAGATCCCGCGAAACCCCGGATGTTGTGACGTCACTCCCACCGAATTGATGGTAGTCCAGAGTGGCTTGTGCAAGTTTAACAAGTCCCTGGTGTCGGCAGCCGGAGGGAGACGGTCAGCTTTGTCTCGCTTGAGTGGCCAGTGACTAGCCATGCGTTCATCGAAGACCACTTTCCGCTTAGTCTTATCGCAATGACAATGGGATTAGAACTGACTAGGACTCAATAGCTGCTACTGTTGAAACCGGCACGGCAGCACTGTCGACCAGTTTAAAAAAAAAAAAATTGTAGGACCTACTTAATAACACCGTGTAGTTGGCATAATATCATACAGTTAACTTTGGGGGGGGGATGTATCGCACTTCTGGGTGCATGGGACCGCGGGATGGGAAAATAGGGATATGCACCAGGGGCTTGTGCAAGTCTAGTTGGGAGGCTGCATGCATTAATAGCGGGTGAGAATACCACGCTTCTGTAAGCAAGCTTGGATCCGCTTTACCTTGCTGCTTGTCAGCTTGGGGAATTTGATTTCACTGGTCTGTGAGCCTCTATGCCAATTAGTCCAGGGTGGCTGCGGGTTCTTCATACTCATCCTTGATTCGACGGCCAAGCACATCTCACAAATGCACGATAGGGGACAGGTCAGGGGAATGGACTGGTCATGACAACAATAGGATATTGTCTTGCTGTAGACAGGGCTGTAGCCTCCATTTGAAAGTTGATCAGGCCAAAATGTGACGTCGGGGGTGTAGGGGCCACCCAGGCCCACACCGAGGCCGGGGGGAGGGGGGTTGCAGAGGTCTAGGGGGCAACGCCCCCCCCCCCAAGCTATTTCATTTTATGTGTTTACAGACCCCTAAAATGACTTCTGAAGCACCATAAATGTAATGCAATTTAAATTTTAACATTGAATAAGGACAAAGTTATCATGAAAGTTTAAGTCCTTTTATTTATTAAATACTGAACAGGAGGTTTTCTTCAAAACATTTCAAACTGAATAGTCTATATTTGGGTTAGTTCTAAATTCGCCTAAAGGTGATGCTGCCCGTCCTGCTCATGGTTGACCGCCCACATCTTGGGGTCACTTTCCATGACAAAGTTATTATGAAGACTTTGAGTCCTTTTATTTATTAAATACTGAAAAGGGGGGTTTTCTTCAAAACATTTCAAACTGAATAGTCTATATGTAGGTTAGTTCTAAATTCGCCTAAAGGTGGTGCTGCCGATCCTGCTCATGGTTGACCGCCCACATCTTGGGGTCACTTTCTATGACCCTCACTTTTTCTCCATAGATTAACATGGGGAACTAGCAGACATAAATTTAACCTCTATATATGTTGCCAAATAAGCATTAAAGTTTCATTTTATCACACCTGGGTGTAATTGAAAGACAATGCTATGCACTTCAGCTAGATTAAAAGATGATAATTCCAAAAATCGTCCTCGTATGCAGGGTGAAACTGTCAGGTTCACTGTAATGTAATAGGCTTTGCTGACCCATCTGACCTCAATTGGGTTGCTAGGTGTTACAAACATGTATCATGGGAGCAAAGGCCTTGTGTCAAGAAATTAAATCAACCCAGATCACCCCTATTGTAAGACCATATTCATGCATGTAATATTAAGCACATTGTCTTTTGTTATATAAATTATATTTTTCCCCTGTTGAGTAAAAATGTAAAGTGGATAATTCAATTCAATTCAATTCAATTAGGAACAAGGCATTTCAACAAATATATAACATTGTGTAAACAAATGTGTGAGGTGTTTTTTTTTTCCGGGAAAAAGAGAATCTGGTGTTGCAACACAGTTCAGTGCATCTTAACTATATAGCAGTAATAATAACCAATGAAGACTTACTCCATCTCTAGGCTTTAGGATCCATAAAGTTACTGAATTAAACAATATATATATATATATATATATATACATATATATATATATATATATATATATATATATATATATATATATATATATATATATATATATATATATATATATATATATATACGTCTATATTTTAAATGCCCATCTATATCATGTCAATATCCTTCCAGCCTCAACGTGTGCATGCTCTTATACTACTGAAGATACGAAACATTACCTTTTGTTCTGCCCCAAGTTCACTGTGCAAAGGGTCCGTCTACTGAACAGTGTGTGTCACTTACTCACTCCAGGTGTAAATCCGACTATAATAGTTCAGTGCGCCAGTGACATTTTACTAAATATTCTCTTGAAAAGTAGTGAGGACTTGCCAGACACTGATAATGTATTCATCTTTGAGGCTGTTCAGACATTCTTATCAGAATCTCGACGTTTTATTTACTAATTAAGTATATGATCTAATTATAAGTCTCCATTATCTGGCATCAATTGTATTATTCGTGTACAAGCAGTGAATTTAATATGCTGCTCTCGTCCAGTGTGTATTGTATATATTCCTGTGCGTCCTCTTATGTACTGGAGAGCCTCCAGATTAGTCTTTGTGTACTATTAGGCAATCCAGAGAAAATAAATATGTTTATAATATGCATTAATGAATATACAGAACTTCATATTACATGTATGTGGAATAAACCTTTGTTCGGACAAAGTTATCACATTTTCTCTATTGAAATACAATGTACTTCTTTTATCTGGAGCCATATATATTTAAATTTTATAAGAATTGATGACATCCAGCATCTGAACAGGACATTGTGACTACATATTTCAAACTTAAACCAGCACCACACTCACTACTGAACATCAAAATGTCAAAATAAAAATAAAAACAAAAACACACAAAAATATTATGGATGGTGAACCCAACACATGATCATTGGATACTTTAGTCTGAAAACTTGGTCAAAGTAGGCCTAAATATAAATGGATCACGTGATATGCACATATAAGCAAAGGGCATTTCCCTTGACTGCAAGTTTCAAAATTGCATCAAATCAGCATGATTGGCACCACATCAGTATGTTTACATACTGTTGAATATAAAATGGTTAAATACAAAAAAAAAAAAAAAAAAAAAAAAAAAATTATGAGCAGTTAAAAAGAATAAATTAGCGTTATGCCATGACAACCAACACTCTATCAATGGAGATTTCACCCTGCAGTGGCTTTTTAAAAACATTAAGTGCTATAATGTACACATAAAATAATCTTCGACTCTTCCTGTTTCAAAATTAATCCAGTGCCACTCTAGACCAGTGTATGTGATAACATTTATGCGGAAATGTTTTACAGGTCACTTTGCAAGATAATATAAAAGAAATGATTAACACTACTAAATCTGCATGCATCAATTATATGTACTTGACTAGTATTCTCCTCTGCCCCCCCCCCCCAAATCCATAATTATATTATTATGGATCGTGAAAAAAATTTCTTTGAAGTACAAGCATGTAAAAGTAGCATTGGTTGGTTTTATATGGCCAGTATCTGACTGGTAAGTTGAGTTTAATTGACCATTTGTTTCCACATTTCAGAGGCACAATATTTGTTAAACTTCATGATCAATATTGGAGACTTGATAAGTTTATAACTTGTTAACTTTACTTCCTTGCCTGCAAAATTCAAACAAACGGATCATAATGAAATGTGGAGTGAAGTCAGGAATCAGCGCTAAGTGGGCCTAAATTCAAACCACTTATCATTCAAACAAAAAAAAAATGAATATGAATTTGACAGTAGAACTTGTCGACTTTCACTTCTGCTGTCAAAAACTAATTTTGGATTTTGTGCGAATAAAAAATGGCGATTTTTGATGGTGTGAACGCGGCATAATTCTCCGTTCTGAACCGAAGCAACGAAGTGCCCGCCAGGCAGATCGGTCGGACTTTGTTTAACTTCCACTGTATAGATTTTTTTTTCCGCAAAAAGTTCGTCCGACCAAGTCGGACCGGTCGGACCCGGAGGCTACGGCCCTGGTAGATACTGCATGCTGACTCGGGCAGTGTTTGGTCGTGCGTTATCTTGGTGAAACAGTAGCCCTGGAAATTGTTGGATCCATTCGTCAACTGTGTGCAGGCTCTCATCCGGGTGTGCTGGTCTGTTATTGTCCCGTTCACCCTGATGAGAGCTGTTCACCCTGTTGCAGTTGCCCCTTACATTATGTACACTGCCTCCCCCGTAGCAGTCATGTTCAACAAAATATCCTTCTATGAACCTGCCGGGACGCATTCGTCAAACCCTTATTCTTCCATCATAGAAATCCGAGCAGAATCGGGATTCACCTGGCCACATCACGCTGTTCCATTGATTTCTGGTCCAGGTTGCATGTTCCGGGCATGTTCCAAACACCACAGTACTGTACCCGTGTCTTGTGTGCAGGACTGACAAGCATGCGAATAGCAGGGTGGCATGGCCTTAGACTTAGTTTGGCCGACACAAGTCTCACAAGTAGACAAATCTAGACTCTGATGCTCTGAAGTTGCAGGCCTGGCGCAACTGCTATGCCTTTTTGTGGAAAGAAACCTGTGCCTCTTCACATACTAGATCAATTAAGGGATGGTTCAACGTTATCGTCATTCTTGAATTGGTACTTAGAGTACTAAATTTCATGATCCATGAGCCCCCTCCCCCAAATTAGTACTTTAAAAATGACGATTTTCCAAAAAATCATACCAAAATTGCACAAAATCGGACCAAAATTAACCATCATTTTCCATATTCTGCAAAAGTGTACAGACCCATTTAACCCCCCCGCCCCCTTGCGTACTGTAAGTACTGATTAAAAATGATGAAAATGTTGAACAATTCCTAACGGTCATCCATCCCATTGACAGTCTTGGTCGCCCACATCCAGCCTTCTTCTTGCATCCTCTGGTTTCCTGGAAACGGTTCCACCACCTTTTTACCAATGGCCTGGAGCACCCCATTATTCTGGCAACCTCCCACTGGGAAAGGCTAGTCTCCAACATCTCAATGCTTCTGCCTCTGTCAAATTCAGATGATTGTGACGCCATGACATTGTGGATTCACATTGATCCCAATAGTGCCATGGCCCCCTTATAAAGCCCACAGGCACACTTTTTGAACCTCTCTCGCTGTTACGTTGTTTTCAGGATATTTAAAGTGTGTGTGTCAACACACAATTTTCTGTTTTTCCTGAAATTCTTTCTTTCTTTCTTTCTTTCTTTCTTTCTTTCTTTCTTCTTCTTAAAGTGTGTGTGTCGACACACACTTTTCTGTTTTTCTAGGAATTCTTTATTTCTTTCTTTCTTTCTTCTTTCTTTCTTTACAGGCAAATTTGTCCGACATTTCATTTGAAAAGTATTACATGTAGAAACTCCAAACTGTGCACAATTATACTTCTATGGATAAAGTCTGGCCTTTTTATAACGAGAGGTCATGCTTTTCAAAATTATGCAAATGAGGGCTAATTAAAGTTTTAAATCTTCAATATTTTTTATACCATAGTAGATGTGGTTCCGAGTGTTTTGGAGTTTGATCATAGCAAGGTAAAGGTCATCTCAAATGTCAAGGTCATGTCAAGGTCAAAGGTCATGTCAAGGTCAAAGTTCAACTTTAAGCCAAAATGTCATTTTTGAGGTCAAGGTTCGCTTCAGGTAGAGGGCATCTCAAGGTCAAAGGTCATTTCAAAGTCAAAGGCCACTTTCCATGGTAACTTTCTTCTAGCCATAACTTGGTCAATTTTTATCCTATTTTGATCATGTTGGGCTCAAATGGTAGCTATGGTAACGCTACACATTTTGAATTTCCATATAACCTCTAAAGGTCAGAGGTCAAGGTCATTTGGACCTTTGTAAGTTTCATCCATCCAATTCTAATCAAGTTGTACTCAAATTGTAGATATTGCAACACTGCACATTTTTATAAGAACATGTAACCTCGAAAGGGCAAAGGTCAAGGTCATTTGGCCCTTTGAAAGTTTCATCTTGCCATAACTTGGTCAATTTTCATCCGATTTGGTTCATGTTGGTTTAAATTTTGGGTATTGTAACACTACTCAATCTACTTGTGACCAACTTCTACTAGGGGGGTGTTGACCATTGCGCACCTAATGAATTAAAACTAAAGGTTGTAGCAATTTAAATTATGCTAAATAGTACCATTAAAAATTTTAAATCTTGAATAACTTTAAAGCTATAATAGATAGAGATACCATTCCAACTTGAACTCCTGTGTTATGGAATAGTTGTACATTGCCACACAGATATGCTTTGAAGACACACACACTGATTTGCTATCCAGCAAATCATCTTTTCTAGTTTCTTTCTTTCTTTCTTTCTTTCTTTCTTTCTTTCTTTCTTTCTTTCTTTCTATCTTTCTTTCTTTCTTTCTTTCTTTCTTTCTTTCTTTCTTTCTTTACCAGCAAATTTGTCCGACACTTTTCTCGAACAGTATTACATATAGAAACTCCAAACTTGCCATGATTGTACCTCCATGCAAGGAGTTTGACCGTTTTATACAGAGGAATGAAGATGTTTAAAATTATGCCAATTAGGGGCATTTGAAATTTTAAAATCTTGAATATCTTCAAAACTATTATAGATAGAGATGTCATTCCAACTTCTACTAGGGGGTTATTGACCATTGCGCATCTAATGAATTTAAAACAAAACTTGTAGCAATTTAAATTATGCTAATTAGCAGCATTTTAAATTTTAAAACTTGAATATCTTCAAAACTATTATAGATAGATATGTCATTTCAACTTCTACAACGGGGTTGTTGGCCATTGTGCATGTAATGAATCTAAAACAAAAGTTGTAGCAATTTAAATTATGCTAATTAGCAGTATTCGAAATTTTCAATCTTGAATATCTTCAACACTATAATAGATAGAGATGTCATTCCAACTTCTACAAGGGGGTTGTTGACCATTGCGCACCTAATGAATTAAAAATTAAAAAAAAGTTGTAGCAAATTAAATTATGCTAAATAGCACCATTAGGAATTTTAAATCTTGAATAACTTCAAAGCTATAAAAGATGGAGATGCCATCCTAATTTCTACCCCTGTGTTATGGAATAATTGTACATTGCCATGCATACCAATATGCTCTGAAGACACACACACTGATTTGCCATGCAGCAAATCATCTTTCCGTGTGTGTGTGTGTGTGTGTGTGTGTGTGTGTGTGTGTGTGTGTGTGACTGCTCAGGCATACCCCAAGTTATCCTGCTGATGTTACACAATATTCCATGCGACACCCAAATTTTTCATAAAAAGCCATATGCAGAGCAGCCCATGTTAAACCAATAGGGGGGGGGGGCATCCTTTCCCAGCAGTAAACAAGCAGGAGCAAGAGTTTCAAATCTTCCGTCTAGCTAAGAACAAAAAAAAGCACAAATCCATCTCTCTTCGCACCCTACCCCATCCATTTATAGTCTGTGATTAAATCTATACATTGTGTAATAAATTTTATCACGTTTGATTCAAAATTTTGAAAAATCAAGCCTTGAGCAGTCAAATGAATTTATAGAACGGTCACCAGTGGGTAGTCATCAAGCATGTTTGGCGCGCTTATCAGCAAGTTCCTGAGTTGAGGTGACTGAGCTTTGCGATCGTTCAATACAAATACAGTGCTCTCTCTCTCTCTCTCTCTCTCTCTCTCTCTCTCTCTCTCTCTCTCTCTCTCTCTCTCTCTCTCTCTCTCTAACTCTAAGAATATATTTACCCTGGTTGACCCTTCCAGAACGCAGCTCTGTTCTTCCAAGGGGACAAGCATACATCTAGATGAATAACTGAGCTACAAATAACTATGTAAACAAACAAAGTTACAAGGATTAATATTACAAGGTGATTGAAGTTACTAAAACAAATCTACATGGACTATAAAACTAATTTGCGATAAGAAACATAAGTAATAATATAAAACATCATTTAAAAAAGTGAGACTTACACTGAAATTTAAAATCATACACATTATCACAATCCCTTAAAAAGTCCGACAGGCTGTTAAAATGCAAGCACCTTCATACACAAAAGGGCATTTGTATATTCCTTTTTTTGGAGAAGGGAGAAGTTTTGTTTAATTTTTTTATTAAATTTAATTAACTCAGTTATCTTATTTCTCATGTCCTTGTACTCTTATCATAACTCATGATCACCTGTATATATAGCAGTTTCGTGTAAGGAGCCGTCCATAATTGTCAACATTTTCATTCATGTCTAACATGGCCATAGAGGGGGAGGGGGTCGTATAACAGCCAGATGACCATACTTTCAACCCTAAACAATGTTAATTTTCTACATGCCTGTTTGCCAATTGTTTTTTTGCGAATAAAATATGTTTAAACCAATCATAATCCCATATGTAACCATATGTTATCACGCATTTAAGATCAGAGTTCGTAATCCTAGGAAATTTTGAATAATCAACGGGGCTCCCTGAACATCGCCAGGTGCATCTACGAAAGTATTAGCCAAAGTTAGCAAAGTAGATAATCACAGTTATGCCATAAAGAGGTTTAACATTTTTACGCTGAAACGGGTTTGTCCAGGTATACTCAAGTGGATTTTTTTTTTTTGGAAAAAGCAAGAAGGAAAAAAAGGAGTGGTGGTGCACGAAGGAGACTTTTACTTTGGTGGTACCTTGCCTTAAGAAATGGTATACACACACAGTCACACCTTATTTTATTTTATTTATTTATTTATTTATTTATTTATTTATTTATTTATTTATTTATGTATGTATGTATTTATTTATTTATTTATTTATTTATTTATTTATTTATTTATTTATTTATCTATCTATCTATCTATCTATCTATCTATCTATCTATCTATCTATCTATCTATCTATCTATCTATCTATCTATCTATCTATCTATCTATCTATCTATCTATCTATCTATCTATCTATCTATTTATTTATTTATTTATTTATTTATTTATTTATTTATTTATTTATTTTGGCACCTGTAACATTTTCCTTGTTTTCACTTTGATCCATGGTCAAAAGATGATTCAGCGCTCTCTCATACACACCCGCGCACATGTGCATGTGATAATAATTCCTTGGCTTTCTGTTTGTCTGCCGAGGCCCTGTACCTGATAGGCGTCCTTTGATTAAAGAAAGGGGATAAAATTACGTGGCTCGGGAAACAATCAGCCATCAGCGTCTGCTGCCATGTTTCCCGTGCCAAAAGGCTTCAGGTATATGGTCCACCACCAACTCCCTCACAGCTACGGTGGCCCCCCGGTCCTGGTTACATCCCCAGACACGCATTCCATGTACAACTTTCCCTTTTTGCCTCACCCCCGCCTCTGACGAGTCTGAGGCTCAAGCATATCCCATGTCCTGTTTTTACAGTCACACGTCGACCCTGATGAGGACTATCACCTACCCTGCTCCCACTCCTGCCACTCTATAGTTACCCCTGTCCCCCAACATTTCTTCTCTTTTTCCCAGCATGCTACCAGTTTGTCCTGCATACATTTCTGCCTCCTGAAAGCCCCCCGCTTCCCCTCCCAGTTATACCAACCTGCGCGTGTGTGCACTAAAACGTGACAAACATTTCTGCATACTGCGACAACAAAACGAGTTAAAAATTTATCGTTTTGACATATTTGAGTGGGACTTGGAATTCATAAATTTGAAATTTAGGTTACGTACAAATTTATTCATGACTGTAATTGTTTCCTTGTTTCTTTTTAATCATTAAGCACCTTCATACATTCAATCCTGAAAATAGCTTGAACAGTATCCAGCCTAAAACCGGTTACCACTGATATGGCCAAAGGTGGAGTAACTTTTCACCCATTATAGTACTGCGGATATTACATATTTCATGCAATTTTGAAACTCTCCCAATTAACCTTATTGCTAAAACTTCTACCTGTCATTCATGAGAGAGAGAGAGAGAGAGAGAGAGAGAGAGAGAGAGAGAGAGAGAGAAAACTTCTACCTGTCATTCATGAGAGAGAAAGAGAGAGAGAGAGAGAGAGAGAGAGAGAGAGAGAGAGAGAGAGAGAGAGAGAGAGAGAGAGAGAGAGAGAGAGAGAGAGCACAGCAAACTTATTGAATCAGGCGGGTGACCATTCTTCATTGTTGATATTCGAATACCCGATCGATGGGTTCGCGAGTATTCAACCTAAACTTGATCTTGATCTGATAAAACCGCAGTAAGATAAGTTTATTGAGATAGAAGGACATTAAAATAGAACTATTCCGCTGTAAATCCTGCATACAACCATAATATTTCCATCAACGCCGCTGCACATTAGACACTCTCCACCCGCCCAAGTGCCATGTGAGGGCAGGTCCATGATTGAGCTCAAATCTGTAGTTTTCAAAGCGCATATGGCGAAAGAATAGTGCAAGGAAAGATGAAGGGAGACGACCAAATGAGGTGATGACTGGCTGCTTCTTACCTGAGACGTACGTTTCCCTTGTGATTCAAGTCACAATGTCATGCCATCATGATCACATATCTGCATTTTTTTTAAACAATAAGAAACATTTTTCTATTGTTCTTGACCATGTGATTATTTTCAGTGCTGATCATCCTTGCCGATGGCCTCCAGATCTAACGTTATTGAATTTACTTCTAGAAATTAATAAAATAGCCCCTCTACACCGCCAATAAGAGTTCGTTTTCGTTCACACAAACACATAAACATTTAATGTACGACCACAAGATCAGTATCAGTGTTTCCGTTAACCCCCAAATGGGGGTATATTACCCTTTCCAAACCTGACATACCATCTGAGTGACCCCCTGAAAAAAATCCTAACGGAAACACTGAGTATTGTATAGTATCAAACAAATAAAGGTAACTTACTATTAAAGACATGCATTATTAACCTATTAAACCACTGCAATTCAAACAAACAAACAAAAACAAACAAAAAAAACAAAAAAACAAAAAAACGAAAAACAAACAAAAAACAAAAAAAGAAAGGAAAAAAAACCCGTTCAGTACGACATTGTTCCGCTTGATCAACGGCAACTGCCGCGACAGCAAAATACCTAGCCGCACCTGCTGTCTGTGTAGTCCAGTATTTACCCAATGTGAGCCGACATTCCATTTAATATGACCTTGCAATTAGTCAGACTTGGAGATATCAGACAACCGAATGGTGTATTATCTACCTCAAACAACACCAAAGCACGAATATCGCAAGTCCCTGGTCAAATAGAGTGCATATGCAGTCACTGGCAAGTATGACGGGCAAAAAAAAAAAATAGTCATGGACTTCTTATTGTTGCTCCATGATATACGTCCCTGATCGTGGTGTCAAAAGTGAGAAATCACTGTCAGCTATTCTAAAAATAAAATGGTTGTCACATTCACCGGTTTTGGTAAAGATTCAAATTGTCTTTCATGTGTATTGTAACAATAAACATCAGAAAAATCAGTCACCAAAGTCTAAAGAGGGGGCGGGTGTGGGTGATCCAGTGCGCTTTTACAGGGAAAAAGTTTTTTTTCTTTTCAGTAAAGCGTAGTGGTATGTTGTCCCAAAATAATGGCTATAAATAACAACATAAAATAATAGGTCTTCCAATTCGTTGGTAAGGAAACTATAATGGCGCTGTATGCCAGTACGGAAATACCCTTTAACCCCCCCCCCCCGACCCGAGGTAACCCACACCCAGAGGAGGCCACGTACCTTTTAAGATACGTTCATAATTTGTCATTTGATAAACAATACTCTCATCGGTTGTTGCTCCAAGGCTTTAGAAAATGTGACGGTTTGCTGAATAATAGCCGGGCGACATGCACACAATCCGTGGCATCCGTATTTAGATCATATACCAATAGACACAAGGTTCTGAGAACGAAACTGTTATAAGGACAAACTTTCAGCTGTCAAATCATAAACATGTACCTAACCTTGTACGTGTTTGACCGCCCTCTGGTAAATGGGTCTTGTTCGGGTCTTATTGGTCAGGAAAAAGTAGGGTCCCTATAAGCTTACATAGCCCACATGTCCCTGAGATATATTTTTTCTTAACGGTCAACGCGAACATGTTTACAGTTGTAAGTATCTTGGAGAGATAATATCAAAAGATCTAAGTTATAAAGATATTCAGAGACAGGTTGGACGTCTGTGTAGTAAAGCAAATATGCCGGCTACGAAATTTGATAAGTGCTGTCATTAAATTAAAGTTACTCAACGCGTATTATTAAAATTCTTACCCAGTGTAGTCAATGGTGGTCTATTATTTTCTTTCCACGCTCTTTTCTGTTTTGTAATCTGCATTAACCAACTAAGTTTAATTACATTCTGAAGGTTAAATCTTCTCGACATGACTAGAATGTCATAATTATTTGAATATATTTTCTACGAGTATATTATGCTTGTGCGGAGTTATATACGAATATGTGCACACTATGTGGGATGACCCATGACATTTTGAATTTCTTATATAACTTTTTTATCATGAATGTTTATATATTATGAGACATGACACGTTTTAGAACAACTCATGTTTCTTAAGTTCAAATGCGCATGTACATGTGATTTCTGTACATTTACCTGCGCGTATATATCAAGTGCAAGTATAGTTGTCGCAAATGACTCGCAGTCGACATGATAATAAGGATCTCACGGGAAGATACTATCCTCAAATGTACATCACAATTTTGAAACCGGACGACACGATTGTAAGATATCGACGTGAGATGATGAGAGAAAATGTAACGTTGCTCGTTCTCCTTTTTACTTTTTTGTTTAGGTGAAGTTTATCCTTCTCATTCTCTCCTAGCTAATGATACTTACATGGGAATCTTATATTACATGATATTTGTCCTGTGTTCGATAAAATTACTTTAATCAACGTTACCTCACGCCACTCTTGGTTCGCTCCATTGTTTCACTACTGGACCGTAAGCGAACATGACTTGGGGTAGTATAACTATACTACTGCGCTTACTTTTTTTCTCTTTCAACATTCGTTTAAATCTAAATTTTCCAAGGTATGTACGACACTTTTGTGTTGTGCGTCTTTCTGTGTCCTTTCTGTCTCTATGTGGAATTTATGTCTTTGCTCTCTCTGCGAGTTGTGTATATAGTGTACGATGTAAAAGCGACGGGGTTTTGAATTTAACTAGTGTGTTTCTCGAAGTGCTTCAAGTTTGGAAAGTCGTGTATATGGTATGTGTTTACAATGCATTATGTAAAAACGACGGGGTTTCAATTATAATTAATGTGCTTTTTAAAGCACTTCAACTTCGGAAATTTTTGTATATGGTATGTGCTGCTATTGTTTGTTCGAAAGACGATTGTTTTAGTTGTATGTTTTCACTCAAACTGGTCGCCGCCCTTTTCGTAGGTACCTTTCGTTACTGCAGGGATTCGACACATTCATCCCTCTGTCTTGGTATACGCTATTTAAATCGGTTTTACATATATATTTACATCACTGTACATGTCATATTTAGTTTTTGGTACTTCCCGTTTTTCATGTATGTTTTCTACAGTTTCACTGGTCATATCTGCTGCCAGTTATATGTTACTGATATCGGACATGCGAAATATTTCTGGACATATTGGGAAGCATTATATTCTCCCTCGTTTGTAGAGAGAACAATTGGTCATGTACATTTATTCATTATTAGGGTCATGCTCTTTCTTGTTGTAAGTAACCTATCTTTAATTTGGAAATTTGCTGTTCATATTATCTCCATAAGTCTACATGTAACTTTAAAAACTTTCATGAACTTAAGGCAAGAATCTGGTATCTTAATAGAAATGTACATGTCGCAGAAGTTAATTTTCTGGTTTATTTTCTGTTGTCAGATTATTCTAATCCTTGGCATATTATTTCTGTCATTTACTATCGGAACTTTATACCAGAGAGGAAACAGCCATATAGAATTAGAAAAAGTACTGGTTACTTTGAAATTTCATATTCTTTTGGATAATTTGACAGATGTTTTTACTACTTTACACCTTGTACTGATAGCCCTGTCCGGGGATGTGCATCCAAACCCGGGCCCTGATAACCATACTGAAGATATGAAAATTTGCCATGCCAATATTCGTAGCCTCTCACATGATAAGCTTACATATATTAAAACCTCCTTAGCTCAGTCTTTTGACATAATAACGTTGTCTGAAACCTTTCTTACGGCTGATAAGGATAGTCGTGATCTTAATCTCCCAGGTTTCCACCCAATCATGCGTCGTGACCGCGTTCACGGGATTGGTGGAGGGATTGCAGTTTATACTTCTCATGCCTTAGTTGTTACACGCCGAACGGATCTGGAAAGTCCAAATCTCGAGTTGATGTGGATGGAGATCCGGCTCCACAACAATAAGTTTTTATTAGCCGTTGTCTACAGGCCTCCAAATTCAGGTGCATCCTTCTGGGATGATCTTCAACTCAACTTTGATCTAGCTTCTAGTAACACGGATTGTACAAACTTTATGATAGCGGGCGACTTGAACGCTGATCCAAAAACATATCATGGTAAAAAACTTAGTAATTTTGTTCTTCATAATAATCTAAAACTTCACGTAACAGAACCAACGAGAATAACCCAACAGACGTCAAGTTGTTTGGATCAAATAATTAGTAACATGCCTCAGTATATTAAGTCAATAACTGTGCTGCCACCCGTGGGACAAAGCGACCACTGCACTGTTGCAGCAAGTTTATTTTTCAGGGTGCGAAAAGTTCACTGTTTCGACCGACACATATGGGATTACTCTAGAGCTGATTTTGATATTTTCCGGCAAAAACTGAATGAGGCTGATTGGGATGCCTGCTTCGATACTGATTGTATTAACACGGCCTGCAACATGTGGACCCAGTCCTTCTTGTCTGTTGCACAAGCTTGTATACCCAACAGAAACGTGACTAAACGTGCAAATGATGCACCATGGTACACGTCCAAATTGCGCACTCAAAAGAGGAAAGTGGAAAGAATACATAAAAAAGCAAAGGTATCAAATGAAAATCATCACATATGGCGATATTTTCGTGACTTGCGTAATGCTTATATAAGTGACTTGCGAACAGCTGAAGAGGAGTATCACAAAAAGCAGTGTAAAGTTGTTAATGAGAGTAAATTCAAAAGCAAAAATTGGTGGAAAATGGTGAAATACCTTATCTCTGGAGAATCTAAATCATCGATTCCTGCAATTATTTCAGATAATACAGTCACCTCCGATAATACTACAAAAGCAAACATTTTTAATGACTTTTTCCTTGAACAATGTCGTGTCGATTCCTCGGCCTTTACACTGGATGGGCATGATATTCCTGATCAGGAAAATGTTTTAGAACAAGTAGAGTTAGATGAACAAACAGTTTTTGACATCTTGAAATCTCTGAAAGTTGATAAGGCTTGTGGACCAGACGGCATAAGTCCTTTATTATTAAAAGAGGCTGCATCTAGCATCACTCCCTCCCTTACTAAATTGTTTAACTTTTCTCTCAGTAATTCTAGATTTCCGTCAGAATGGAAAAAAGCCCACGTGTCACCGATCTTGAAAAATGGATCACCAGAACATTGTAAAAATTACAGACCCATTTCGCTCCTAAGTTGTGTAGGCAAAGTGTTTGAACGAGCAGTCTTCAAGCATATGTTCAATTTTTTCCGGGACAACTGCGTCCTTTCCGATAAACAATCTGGTTTTATTCCTGGTGACGGAACTGTTAACCAACTAGTTTTTCTATATAACGAGTTTACCAAAGCTGTTGATTTGGAAAAAGAAATTCGTGTAGTCTTTTGTGACATAACAAAAGCTTTCGACAAAGTACATCATCCGGGTTTGGTTTACAAGATGAAGAAAGCAGGGATTCATGGCAATCTATTAAAATGGGTCGAAAATTATCTTCATGACAGGTGTCAGCGCGTAGTTATCCAAGGTCAGGCGTCTACTTGGGGCAGTATCGAAGCAGGCGTCCCACAAGGCTCAGTACTAGGCCCACTCATGTTTTTGATCTATGTAAATGACATTGTAGATATAGTCAAGTCAGAAATTCGTCTTTTTGCAGACGATACAACACTATATATCCAAGTAGATAATCCAGCCGAAGGGGCAAACACTTTAACTCACGATCTTTCCTCCATGTCTGATTGGGCAAAACAATGGCTGGTCAGTTTCAACCCAGCAAAGACCAAATCATTACTTTTTACTCGTAAAAAGAGACCTGTTGATCACCCTGACTTAATGTTCCAAGAAACAAATAATGAAAATGTTGAACATCATAAGCACCTTGGCATCATCTTTTCTGCCGACCTCTCGTGGGCATCACACATAAATTTGATTGCTGTAAAGTCAAGGAAATTAGTAGGTATTCTAAAAAGCCTCCAATACAAATTGAACAGACGGGCGCTGGAATCTTTATACTTCTCTTTCATTCTGCCCTGTTTAGAATATGCCAGCGTGGTCTGGGATGGATGCATACAATCGGACAGGGATCTCCTGGAAAGTATTCAACTGGCTGCAGCCCGGGTTGTAACAGGAGCAATGAGTCGAACAAGTCACAGTAAAATATATGAAGAAACGGGCTGGGAAACACTTTCCGAAAGAAGACGTAAACAAAAATTAGTTCTCATGTTCAAAATAGTAAATGGTTTTGCTCCTGCCTACCTCTGTGACCTAGTTCCCCAGACAGCGGGAGAAAGAAATGCATATAACATAAGATCCAGACAAACCATAACACCTCCTATTGCTAGAAAAAACATACATTACAACTCCTTTCTCCCATCTACTATCCGTGAATGGAATCTTCTTTCAAGATCAATAAAAAATTCGGAAAATGTTGACGACTTCAAACGGAAATTAAGCAAAAGTACACCGAAAAGAAATGAATTATTTTACTTTGGAGAAAGAAAAATGGCCATTATACATGCCAGGATAAGAATGGGTTGTAGCCAGCTGAATTCTGACTTGTACAAAATGGGCTTGATAATGTCACCACTTTGTTCCTGTGGTCATTCTGTTGAGGATTACTTCCACTATTTTTTTCAGTGCAGCAAATATACCATCCAAAGGGACAAACTTCAAACTGAAATTGTATCTTTGGCACCTTTCAACCTAAAAACATTACTTTACGGAATATCAGGTGGCAACAAAAACGCAAATTATGACATTTTTCGATCAGTACATTGTTATATTAAATCTACGGAAAGATTCAAGGATTAGTCAACCTCAGTAAAGCTTTCAAGCAGGTACCTCTCACTATAATTTACATTTATACAGATCTCGTTGCCAGTTTAAGATATAGACAAGCAAATTAACACGTACTCGCCCAATAGCCTCTTCTCCTTCTCCCTTTCACTGTCTGCTGTCTGTAACGTACTGTGCGTGTATCTATATGTTATCTGGCAGTCCAACATTATATGTATGTATTGTCACTTTATGTACAAGAGGTCTTAATATAGGCATTGTGCCTGTTGACCGATTGTTTTTCGAATAAAATATGTTTAAACCAATGGTGGTCTTACATGAAGGTACAACAATTACTAAAGTAAAATTTCTACAGTAATACCTTTGGGATATCATTTGGTCTGCCAAAAGGATGTACTGCTAGTGAAATGTTTGTTACGAATAGAGTTTCAATGAATATACATGTGTAAGGAAAGAAGTGGATAATTTTTTAAACAGTATTTTTGTTTAAAAATGAAGCGAAATGAAGTTGCAGAGCACCAGTAGACACACACATACATACATACATACATACATACATACATATATATATATATATATATATATATATATATATATATATATATATATATACACATACACACACACACACACACACACACACAAAGGACCAGAATTAAGATAAAGAAGGGGGAGGATAATGAAGCAATGTGTGAGCTAATGATTGGAAATTAATTTTTGAAGTACAGTAGATATAACAAAATAGTTCAACATCATGTTTTAAACCTGCTAGAATCCTCAATAAATTTATGCACAGCTTCAAAACAGCACACTATGCACTTTTATATTTCCTTTACCTTGGATACCAAATTATACTGTTGTCAAATTAAAGTTTCCATGCACTATTGACTTTGATTACAAGTCACTTGTCAGAAGAACATATTTGTTACACGCCTAAAAAGAAGTGGTAAGTATTCTCTGCATTAACACCACATGAACATAATGGGGAGTCAGCAACACCTATTTTGAAGAGGTAACTGTTCAACCGGCTGCAGCCCAACCTCATTCTAACATGAATAACAGCAATTTTGCTCTTACCCAGGTAGTAAAGATAGTTACGTTTAGGTTGTATTTTTCTTATATTTCTACTTTAGTTAAAAGCTTGAAATTTTGACAACTACTAGAAAAGACATACATCTTGTAAAAGCCGTTGAAATATCAAAATCGGCCATGCAAAGGTTTTTGGTGTCTTAGCTGTCCCTAATTCCCTTTTGAATTCGTCCAGATGTTCCAAATTCTAACGGACCGTGGTAAAAGATTCCATTTACGTATACCTGATGGAAAATGTAAATTGTAAAATGTACTTTCCTTGGCATCAATGACATGTATTTGATCAGTTCGCACCGAAAGTTTTCCATGTTATAGATTACAGAGATATTTAGGGGCAAATCTATTACAAATTTTAAACATAAGCACCAATTTTTGTTTTCTCCTACGTTCAGCAAGTGTTTTCCAACATATCTCAAAATAAACTTTTTTCAAAGCTTGAATATATGTGCAAGTGCACCTGTTACCATATGGACTGCATCCGGCTGAACAGGTTTTGCAATCTGTCTTTATCACCTTGTGTGCATCCATTCCAATATACACTGGCATATTCTAAACATGGAAGTACGAATGAAAAATAGAGCGATTCTAATGATCGCTTGTTTAGTTTGTATTGTAAACGTTTTAGGATTCCAGGTATTTTTTTTTTAGATTTAGCAATATGATCAATGTGAGTTGATCCAGAGAGATTTCTAGAGAACCAGAGGCCCAAATGTTTATGTACAGTAATATTTGCAAGACTTCTATTGTAAGATGACAAAGTTGGATGATCTGCAATATTAATTTTCCTACTTACTACCATAGACTTGGTTTTTTAGGATTGAACGAGATAAGCCATTGATCAGACACTTGTGATAATGATGACGTCCTGATTTAGTGTCTCTGCTGTTTGGATAGAATCATTTACAGTTATGTGTAATCTGCAAAAAGTCTAATTTCAGATTTAACAGTTTCCACAATATCATTTACATAGAAAAACAATAGTAGTCATAAGACTGAACCTTGTGGGCCGCTTGCTCTGATGTCCCTCCAAGACGAAGCCTGGCCTTGAATGACTACTCTCTGGGTTTTGGCATACAAATAGTCCTCGATCCAATGGGTGAGCGGACCTTGGATTTCTGCATTTTTTTAACTTATGTATCAGGCCCGGGTGGTGTACTCTATCAAATTCTTTCGTAATGTCACAGAAAACCACACGTACCGCTTTCTGCAAGTCTACAGCTTTTGAAAATTCATGATAGAGAAATGCCAATTGGTTGCCTGTTCCGTCCCCAGGCATAAAACCAGATTGTTTTTCGGATAGTGCGTAATTATCCCGTAAAAAGTTTAAGATGTGCTTAAAAAGGCAGCCTCAAAGACCTTACCCACACAACTTAATAGTTACTGCATAAATCGGGTGTGCCACCTTTAAGAATCGGTGTTACGTGTGCTTTTTTCCATTCTGAGGAAAATTTACATTCTTGGAGAGATAGGTTTACTGATTTGGTAAGGGCCTAGGGAGGAAGCAATGCTTGGCACAGGAATAATACCGTCTGGGCCACTTGCTTTGTCGGTGCTCAATGACGTCAAGATATCTAGTATACCCTCTTCATCTAGAACTATAATTTCCAAAGTTTGTGGAGATTGTGATTCTCTGGGCAATATGAACCAAGAATCATCTACATGACAAGTTTACGAAAGAATCCCTTGAAAGCTTCAGCCTTGTATTTGCTGTCCGATATAAACTCATCGTCATTAATGATCAAAGAAAGTACGGACACATAAGAATGACCAGACAAAAAGAATTTTACCACTTTCCACCACTTTTTACTCTTAAACTGTACATCATTGACAGCATCGCACTGCTTTGCAGGATACTCCTCTTCAGCTTTGCTTAAGTCGTTAATATATTTTTCGCGCAGTTCACGAAAATAACGCCAGATATATGTGTTTGCATTAGATGCTTTTGCTTTATCATAAATTCTAAGAACTTTACGCTTTTGTGCCCTAAATTTTGAAGTGTACCAGGGAGAATCATATTGCCTGATACAAACATTTTCACTGAGGATGCAATGCCAAGCTGCATCCAAAAACTTATTGGTCCAAGTAAGACAGGCCAGGTCGACATTCGGTACATCAAAGCAGCCATCCCACTCGACCTAATTTCGTTTTTCTCTGCAGAAATCAAAATTAGCCTTAGAGTGGTGCAACATGAATCTTTCATATGAGTTGTTGGAATCCGAAAAAGGTAAACTTGCGGACATTGTGCAGTGGTCACTTTGAGCAACTGGGGATAGATCAGAGACATGCGACACATATTGCGGGATATTAATAGCACATGATCCGAACAAGTTGATGAATGTACCGTTATCCTTGCAATGTTAAATTACTGTACAGGCCAAAACTTAAAAGACGTCGTCCGTGAGAAGTTCTAGGATCTGCGTTGAGGTCTATCATAACAATTTTCGCAATGCCTGAATTACAGGCATGATCTACTATAACCGTATGATCATCCCAAAAAGACAAACCACTATTAGAAGGCCTGTAGACAACTGCAAGTAAAAATACATTATCATGAAGCCTAACTTCAACTCACACAATTTCAAGCTCTGAACTCTCCAGCAAGACTAGGGACGCTTACAACACGGCATCACCACCGTAATCAGTAGTGCTCTGTCGTCTTATTATTGGATGGAAACTTGAAATGTTGTAATTGAGAATATCTTTATGTGGCAAAAAGAAAAGTCTCTGATAGTGCTATCAAGTCAACTGGGTGCGCTAAGGAAGATTTGATGCACAACAGTTCCTCTTGCTAGAGACTGCGTATATTTGCGTGACATACATTGAGATCTTCAAAAAATTCTTTAGGACCAGGGTTTGAAGGCACATAACCTGATAACGCTAACAACATGAAATGTAAGAACAAAAAACCGTCCAAACAGTTTTCTATAGCACTAAGGAAATGCAGAACAGTAATAATGTACTGAAGAGACATACTTCCAACTTATTTACTGACATGGAAGTTTTCCATTTTGTGTAGAATATATCTCTGATGCCTTCCAAGATACGGTCATTGTCGAAGTGTGACAACTAGGTCATCACTGCCTTCCAAGAGAATGTTTAACAAAATCTAACAGAAAAACTAAAGTAGGATTTACACGAACGCGAGTAAGTGACTCACTCAGTGCGTGTAATGCTAAGGTCAATATAAAAAACAAATATTTCGTATCTTCAGTTCGGTTCCATGAGAGCATGCACATGTTGAGCATGGCAAAATCAGGTTAGGGTAACGGATTAGCATCAGACCGGAGCTGGTATTGATTTGCAAAATACATGTAGAAAGTCTCATACTTCTCTGTGTTTATACAGATGGCTCTTCCGGCGACAATGAGAGTTGGAATGTTTTGATCGAGTTTGCAACCGATAATGGACTTGCTAAGGCCCATCACTTTTTTTACGGTTGATCGCCTCAGAGTCTACTTCAGAGCGGATTTTGGAAAAATAAAGACGAACATAATCTTTAAAAGCTTTCACTGTTATTAAAGTTTAGTTTGCCGCTTATAAAGCTGGAAGAAACGTTCAATATTTTTAGTTGTGCAAAAAGTGTGAGGTCCCATTTTTTGGTGTATGGCCGTTATATCTATTCCAAGCATGAGTGCGCTTTTTAACCTCCCAACTGCCCAGAAAATCTGGGGCTGTCTCTCGGTCATTGACCTCGCAGAATGGAATAAATTGTTTGTTGGGCCCACTTTCCACGAACCTACATAATCATGCGAACCGCTATGAAACTCTACCTCCCGTGCCCTGGATTTTTTCTGTAACGCCGTGACAGCATGCTCAAGTGCTGCTACAAAATTGGTAAAGTTCTTGAATTCTGTGCAAAATCAGAACCTTGTGCACAAACAAATACATGGGTGGATAGCAAGCCACGCACAGTTACCCACACATGAGACTGATCCAGTGTTTTTTTTTTTTGTTCGAAACAGCAATTCTTTAACGGGTCATACTGTGGTTTTGTATGTTTTAGATTTTCATTTTCCTGTCGTAGTTATGTTCATAATCATGTTTATATGTGTGTACTTTTGTACGTAGGCCTATGCCGTTGAATTTGTCTGTATAGACCCAGGGAGATCTGAATGAAAAAGTATGTATTTGTATTTTTATTTTCTATTCTTACGCCCATAGTGATGGAAGGGTAATTCTAGTTCTGCTCGACCGGACTAAAATTGGAAAAAAAAATGTGCAAATATAACCTACTCTACAAAAAACATGTTAGCAGTGATAGCAATAAGTATGCAAATTTTCAAAGGTGAATTACCTTTCTTTATTCTCACATTTTATTAAGATGAGCTGTTTGAACTGGGTTTTTGCCGGACCACGCCTCATTGATGCATTGATGTATAACGGACGTCAACTCTTGTAAACAAATACACGTTGTCGTTACATGTGACACGGTGCCTAAGTGTACGACTGGTAAGAGCACAGATATATGATCTGGGACAGAGCTCGGAAGATTTAACTACATAAATTATAAATGCTTTTTCCATTCATGGATAATTTAATGGTTTAAACATAGCAGTATCAAGAAGCACTAAAAATCAAGTGTCAGTCATAATAAAATCGTTGATTGGATAGCTTCATAGGAGAAATTAGTTGAATCGTTTCAGAAAGAAGTAAAAGAAAAGCAAGCTAATGCACAAAATGCTAATGCTTTGAAGCAAAGTGGGAAGGTGGAGAATTTGCTGAAATCTGGTACTAAGGCAGACAAAGACAGTTCAAAATACTAAAGAAATCATCAAGAAACTAAGCATTAAGGTAGGTGAATATTCTATCTGTTGAGTGGGTAGACTAAGTGTTTAAACTGGAATATCCACAAGACCAATGCCATTGCCATGCGAAAGTGTTTTGGATAAACACAAACTATATGTGGCTGTTACAATGCCTACCTTCAAAATATTCTAGACCGCAGCTGAACTCAGCAACAAATGACAAAGGTGAGATAACTTTAACAATGACAATGTATTAAAAATCAAGACTCAAGACAAAGTGGGTAGGTGAAATTGTACACGTAGCTATGCTGATACTGGTTCCAATGTGGTACACAAAGGCATGGTGCTTGTGCAAATGCCACAAAAGTACAGTTTGGTTCCAATGTGGTACACAAAGGCATGGTGCTGGTTGAAATCCCACAGAGGTATGGTTTGGTTCCAATGTGGTATACTTAAACACCAAATATACAATTCCATTCAAAGGCACTGTCCCCAGGTAAATGAGTATCTTTCTGCAGCAATAGCTCACAGTCCTTATGGCTTGATGACAAAACACAGCTTCTGTCAAATCTCAGAATTCTCCTGTATTTCCTGATGGGAGCTGCTTTATATACCCATGCTGAGAACTCTCACCAGTATTCCAGAGTTGTCCAGTAAGTCACACATCTCGATTTTCTGAGACCTTTCTGGGCCATATCAGGGCTTTTCTCTTGTCTACAATAAAATGAGTCATACGCTTATAAATGTAGGTAAACATTCTAGATTATTATTTTATTGTTTACCAATAAGATGTGAGTCAACCCAAACAACCACACAAACTACGCCAACTCAGTGACTCTGTAAAACATTCAGTGAACTCAATGACTTTTCCAAATCAAAGTAAACAGGTACATGTATGTTCACATCCATTACAGCAGCAAAAACTGACTCAAAAAAAAGGTTACAAAATAATTTTTATGAACGTGGATCTGACGAAATCACAAGGTCAAATTTAATTTCGTGTATGTATGTCAAAAACACAAGGACTTGTCACAAGCGTGCAGACAACAAGCAGATCTGTCTGTTAAACGTAATGATGAAGTGCATCTTATTGCCACCACGGAGGCTTTAAGACATTTAACTCTTTATTACAAAGAGCCTACTGCAACAAAATGAATTTATATTTATCCATATGAACTTGAATTGTTTTTTAAAAATGTATTCATTGATTCGTAAACCTGTAATTGCTTTGTTTACATTTTAACTGCCTCACTGTTTAATGATACATTTTTGCCCCTTGCTGCAATCATATAGTTCGTTTTGTTGCACGAAATGGAGGCTATTTATCCAAAAATATTAGAAAATGGCATCTACTTTCGCTTCACTCTTTTGCAGCTCTAACAAAGACAGAGAAGATTTACTTCCTCATATGACAGATGATCCGAATGCATTACACAAATATATGGAAAATAATTTTGGAGGACGGACCTTCTTATCACTAATTAAATCATCCGGTGGTGAATATGACAACACCTATGTTCTCGTTTGAACTTCGAGTTTCATACATTTCAGATTCAGAAATAAACTGGACTATTAAAGACTTATTCGAAACATGACTTATTAATCTGAACACATCAGGATCATTGACAATATTTTCTTCTTACCGTAACAACAAATCATCCTGGATAATATGATTTCTGTCGATAATGATGAGTCTATTTTAGGACATTTGGATGGTGGTGTACAACCCCATTCTTTCTGAGAGGTACTTCAAATACAAAATGACGAACAGGATGAAGAAAATCAAGTAATCAATATGAAAAAAAAAACCACTCCCCATATGTAGACGATGTATATCAATTGTTAGAATCTAAAAAAATTGCTTCACACTATGAAGTAGTGATATAGATTCAGTAAGGGCTGAATCTGATGAACTTACTGCTTTTGTAATAGAATGAAGGCAGAAAGGCGTCGCATTCAGTGCAATTTGTTTACAGGAATGTCACATTACAGACAATAGTGATCATTAATACGTTTGAAAAATTAAAATTGTTTGGTACAAAGTAGTACATCTGACAAGAAAGGTGGTTTGATAATATGCTTACATATTAAAGTGATTTAATGCTTTAGAGTACTCCAGGAATGCTAACTCAAAAATTTTCGGACTGCCAATCTTATTTTATGTGCCTAAATACGATATTGAGTAACAGCCCAAATCCTAAATTCATTACATGTTAAATTAATAATCAACTTTCAGTTAAAAAGTATTTTAGGAACTTGAACTTATGGATATCACAAACAAATTTAACTTGGATAAAAACCGTCATAACAATAAAAATTAGAACATAATTAATGACATACTATATGAAGTACTAAATAAACATATGCCAAACAAACTTGTGAGATTTGATAAATATAAACATAAAAAACATAAATGGGTTACTCAAGGCAGATTGATTTCCATGAAATATAGAGATAATTCATATTGAAAATTTAACTGTACTACAACAGTATACAGAAATTAAAAGAAATTTGACAACCTATAACAGTATATTAAAGACAAACATAAGACTGGCAAAGAAAAGCACTCTGATTTATTTTTTAAAAGTGCAAGAGTAACATAAAGAAAACATGTTCTACAATTAATGATGTTTTTAATAGAACCCAGAGAACGAAATCTCTCACTGACTATTTTGTAATAGGAGGTCAAAAAATTAAAAAATTGCTGTAGCAAACAGTTTCAACAAATTCTAATATTGGTATAGATCTTGCCAAACAAATTAAAAAACCTGAAAAAATTAACTGTGAAAAATATCTCAATACAATATGTCCAAACAACTTCAGTTTTTAGGAAGTTACAAATCATGATATTAAAAAAGTAAAGATCAGTTAAAGCACCAAAACAGCTGTGGTTATGATAATTACTTAAATTTTTTAAAACAACTTAAATCACCCTTAAATTAACCTATTACAATAATGATTAATCAAAGCTTCAACACAAGCATATTTCCTGATTATTCAAAAGTAGCCAGAATGATACCATTATATAAAAAAGATGAAGATTACATCTTTTCAAATTATAAACCCATATTTATACTACCATCAATTTCTAAAGCATCCATAATTTTTCTTCATGAAAACAATTTATTTTATGAAGGCCAGTTTAGTTTTCGAGGTGGTCACGCAATCGAACTAACTGCTATTGACCTTGTCACTTTACTTATGATATTGATAAAGGCAAACTTTCTCTGTTTTTCTCAATCTTTCTAATGCCTTTGATACCAAAAGTCATAATATTTTAATTAAAAACTGAACTATTAAGGTTATAATGGTACACCTTCAAAATTAGTTAATTAGCCGAAAAAAGTATGTAGACATAGATAGTATACTATTTCCGATACTACCTTAACATAAACTGGGGATCCACAGGGCTCTATTCTTGGCCCACTTATGTTCAATGTATATATATATATATATATATATATATATATATATATATATATATATATATATATATATATATATATATATATATATATATAAATGATTGGTCAAATCCTCGTGAACTATTTAAATATCAATGTATGCTGACCATGGTACTCTTTATACATACTGAAATCCAAAGATCAAATTCCAGTACCATTATAAACAAAGAATAAATCTCCTAAGTGAATGGTTTAAAGTTCACGAGCTCTCTCTAAAGTTGGTAAATCAAAATTTATGATTTTTCATCATCCTGATAAGTCATTCAGTGTATGTGGAGTCTTGATAAATAATATTTTAGTTGAGCATGTGAACAATTACACTTCTTGAGACTTACTTAAGATGAAAAACTGGCTTGGAATAATCATATTGCTCAAGTAAGTTCCAAAATATCAAGAGCTATAGGCATCAATAATAAGTTAAGACATTTTCTTCCCTAAATACCAAACTTACCTTATACAATTCTTTGATATGACCTCATACAAATTATGGTGTACTTACAGGGGGTGGGGTGGGGGGGTCAAATATGATGAAATAACATCCATAACAAAGTATATACTTTGCAGATTGTGGGGAGTTCATAATATATGAAACCAAAAGAATATATTTTGCAAAATATTCCAGAACATCAGTCATGATGATATATGTTGCGAGCAGGCAGATTCAAGTTAAAATAGTAAGTCATGTTTTAAAAGTATTTTAACGACTGTTTGTCCTGGCCACTCGGAGAACGGACCCCTGAAGGCGTGCTGAAAACACGTGGCAGCAATTCACTGATTTTCCTTTCCCACAATGCATTGCACCATGTTTATAAATAGCGCTCATCTCGTGGGCATGCATGCCATGGTGGTAACGTGTTGCATTTGGATTTATAACCAATGGATGATAAGTACTTCAGACACAAACGAGCAGGCAGATTAAAGTTAAGATAGTAAGTCATCTTTTAAAAATACGTTGAGGACCGTTTCTGCTGATAACTCGGAGAATGGACACCTGGAACTTAGCAATACTAGATACTGATACCACACCGCGGTGGCTATGTGCAGCAACAATGGGTATGCTTTTTCCCTTGGCCCAAGTTAACCGTCCAGACAAGATGAAATAAAATGCGGTGTTTGAGTTGACTTGAATGCAAAATAATGGCACATTGGCCAGCTTTCTGTTAACTTGCAACTTGGTTGCAATTGATTAGAACGACCGCTTTTTCACGGGAGGTAGTTTGTGCGGCGATTTTCCTAGTGGTTGGTGGCGTGGTGCAGCTGGTCTAGAGCTGTCCAACTAGAGCATCAGAGCAAAATGTAGCATTACAGTTCTTGAAAAATTCTATAGAATTTATCTAAAATAAGTGTTTCTCGTGAGGTAGTTGAGAAAATGCTCCAGGGAATCTAAATTTGTTGCTACAGAAATTTCCAGTTGGACAGCATTCGTTCGTGTCAGTTGTAGTATGATCCTAGATCAGACGCTTTGAGTTCATTTTCAACTGACGCGGGCATTGGTCTGCCCCTAGGTTTTTTCTTTCTCGGCATCTTTGCAAAAGCACTTTCTAATCACACAAATGTAAGCAACGATCCCAGTGTTGCCAACCTGACAAACTTAAAATCCGGGAGATAAAAAATAAAATCACGGGAGATTGATCAATTAATATGCAATATAGAAGGGAAATATTGATGAAATTCCAGGAGGTGATTCAAAATTGTCAAAAATCCACACTTTTCCAAGTATTTTCAACACACAATTCCGGGAGTCTCCCGGAAAATCCATGAGGGTTGGCAACACTGGATCCTCTGAACTTGATAGAAACTTTCTGAACTGAGACTGAAGTTCCGATTAACTGACACCTATATTGGGCCCCACGCAAGACGGCAAACATTGTAGAACCCGGTTGCCCCGTAACCACCTGTCAGTCATTTGTTGGCCAATCAGGGTAAACTTGAGAAACCCCAACATGGAATCCAAAGTGACAGATGAGCACGATTATAATATTTTTGGATGTAAACCTCTAAAATAAAACATTCTTTGAAGTTTGATGCTCCAAACTTGTCCATTTACTCAACAGGTAGGAGTGCGTAACGGAATACCAAGGTGTCATTGCGATCAAAGGCCCAAAGAATAGCGTAAGTCCTATTGAAGTCAGCATTTGCTTTGAAAGCGTTTTTCTTGGTATCATTCCTGGCCTTTGTTTCTTAACTTCGTCAGTTTTGCTCATAAAGACCTGCAGTTTGTGTCAAACTGTTCACAAGAATATAATCTTTAAAACTATGTCTCAGATTTTTTCTATGTTGAGTGGTTTTCTCTCTACAGCGAGCCAAAAGTCAAAACCTTTGATGTAAGAATGGAATGTCATCTTTTCAACTTTAAACGCGAGTATCTCCACAATAGCGCAAACAATGGAAAAAGTGAGACACATCTGTGTAGAAAATCATGTCTGCTAGCTTTTGCAACAGAAATGCACATGGTCAAGCTCAAAATAAAAAAGTAGATCAAACAATTGTGTGATTTTTTTATGATCACTTTACCTGATTGTTGTGTCAACACAGAAGAACTGGTACAAATGAAAATGCTATCAACTTAACTTATTTCCAGATTTGTTAGCTTTCAGGAAATATATAGTTTATGGTACTTTTAGGGTATTTTCAGACTTTTATTAAGTCATTTGTAAGACTCACGCGTAACCTGATATATACCCTTAACATTGCAAAAGCACCTGTGTCATGGGAAACTGGTCGTTTTGACCAGGTGGGGTTGGTAATTGCAGGTACTACTGTACCACGATTATACCATGCAAAACTTGCCCGGGCTTATCAAAGAGAGTGAATGTAAGAACATTTTCAAAAGTACGGTGAAATGATTCTCGATGCAGAATTATAATCAGAATCTTTAATAATCACAAGTGCCTGCCCAGATAACAAGTTAAACTGACGTCAAAAGAGGTAATGAGTAAAAGGGGAAAGAACATTAATTTTGAACATGTTTCAACATATGTCCAAGTTTCCCAAGGCCTAACAAAATTTTGTGTGGGTCCGGTGACCTGAGCGACCCTACTTAAAAGGCCCAACTGTTATGATGCCCACCTTTTGAATATTAGCATAACTTAACAAATAATGACAACAATGATTTAACTTTAACAATAACAATATATTAAAAGTCAAAATCAGTACAAAGTATGTAAACTTATCTCCACTGGTATTTCAACAGTCAAACAGTCCTAGGTAAATCCTAATCCCTGGTGAGAGTATCCACAGGTACTGTCCCACAGTTCAAAATCCTATGACAGGTGCCAAATGATCTGGTACAAATCCGACAGAGGTACAATTTGGGTCCAATGTGGTACTGAAAGGTGTGGTGCCAATCCAATCCCACAGAGGTACGGTTTGGCTCAAATGTGGTACAATATTCCAGTCTACTCAAAGACAATGTCCACACTCCTCAGGTACAAAGTGTAAATGGGTAGCACCAAATATGAAAGTCCACTCAAGACACTGTCCTTACTCCACGGGTACAATGTAAACAATGGCTCACAGTCCCAATGGCCTGATGACAACACACAGCTTCTGTCAGATCCTTCATAATTCTTCTCTCTTCTCCTCTAGTGTCAGGAAAATATCTGCTTTATATATATATATATATATATATATATATATATATATATATATATATATATATATATATATATATATATATATATATTTATATATATATATAGAGAGAGAGAGAGTGAGAGAGAGAGCGACAGAGAGAGAGAGAGAGAGAGAGAGAGAGAGAGAGAGCCAGAATAATATCACCATTGTTCCAGAGTTTTCCGATTAGTCGCACATCCCAGTGCATTAAGACCTGTATTTTTCACCTAATATGAATGTAGGTCACCTTTCTAGCTTATTCCACATGTTTGCAAGTTACATGTGAGTCACCCACAAAACAGGCCAACTCAGTGGCTCTGCAGTGACCCTGCAAAGTATTCATTGAACTCAATGACCTGACACACATACAATGAGTACAGTGACCTCTCCAAATGAAAATAAACAGCCATACACATTTTCATAACACCAAACCCTAAAATTAATGGAATAAAAAAAAAAAAAAACAAAAAAAAAAAAAAAACAAACAAAAAAAAAAAAAAAAAAAAAAAAAAAAAAAAAATACAAAAAAAAAACAAAAAACAAAAAAAAAAAACAAAAAAAAAACCTTTCAAGCCGTCCTTCTCTAACAAATACTGATCAACCCAGGCCAGTGCTACAAACTCAGCCAGAGACCCAAGTGTCTATTTTCCCTCAGATTGTACAAAAATCAGATGAAAATTAGCAAAAATTAGTAAAAAATAAATTAAACAAAACACATTGCCATGTTATCAATTAAGATACTTGAGACAAATTTGGTATTCATACATGTCAAGCTTTAGATAATTTTGCACACATATTATGTTTATCTCTTCGGGGAAAATTAACAGATAAATTATCCCACAAATAATAAGTTGTGTATTTTCTCTACAAAAGCAAGAATAAAAAATACATCAAGATAATCACTGGCCCTGAATGTACATGATTTTTATTACTGAATATTGATTGGCAATATTTTATGCACACATATGCCAGGAAGGTGCAATTAAATTGCTGAAAGCACACCAAACTATGGTACATGAAATGGCAGCACCAAATGCCTAGGGAATCTTGCCTTGGCTTATTTCCATGCTGGACCCATGGACCTAACAGGTCCATGGTGGACCACAACTTGAAAATAGCAGGAATGCAAGTATGAAATCAGAAAAATATTAAGTGGCTTTGCACAAGTTTGTAGCTGATATGCTTTTAATTATTTATGAGTAAAAAGATTGATCTAAATCTTCAATAAATTTATATTATATAAATATAAGCATGGAAGGCGTAAGTTTTAAAACTCCAGGGACCTGCAGTATATATAAACTGCAGGTCCCTGACGACACTAAGATACTGAAACTATAAATATATAAAGCGGTCCCTCTCCAGTAGGCAGTAGTCCCATGCCATGCATCAAGAATGATTTCACCTTATTTTTGAAAATGTTCTTACATTCACTCTCTTTTATATACCTTGGCAGGTTCTGCATGGGAATAGGAATAATCATGGTACAGTAGTACCTGAAATTACCGACCCCAGTCTCCACCTGGTCAACACGACCAGATTTCCTTGGCACGGGCACTTTTGCCATGTTAAATGACCTGACGCGCAAGACCACAGTGCTGTCCAATTGCAGCAGCAAATTTATATTTTCTGGGTCTTTTTCACAATAAACTTCTGCACATGATAAACACTTATTTTGGACAAACTCTGTAGCATTTTTCAAGAGCTGTGATGCAAAATTGCTACAGTGCTCCAGTTGGACAGCCTTAGACCAGCTGCAACGTGCGACGGCCCAGCAAAATCACCCCACAAACAACCACCCATAAAAAAAACGGTCGTTCAAATCGTCAATAGTAGTTCCATGTTCAAATCAACCAAAACCAAGTTGTGAGACAAGTTAACAGAAAAGCTGGCCAACGTGTGACATTATTTTGCAGTAAAGTCAACTCAAACACAGCATTTTATTTCAACTTGTCTGGACAGTCAACTTCGGCCGGGGAAAAAACATAGCTGCTGCATATACCTATGATGGGTGCTGTATCGGTATCTAGTAGCACTAGGTTTCAGGTGACCGATCTCTGAGTTAGCAGAGCAAACGGTCGTCAACTTATTTTAAAAGATGACTTACAATATTAACTTTAATCTGCGTGCTCGGTTGTGTCTGAAGCAGTTATCATTGTTACTGATAAATCCAAATGCAACACGAAGGCATGCATGCATTCAACCGGTATGCACACATGTTGACGGCCATTTTTAACATGGCACAATGCATTGTGGGAAAGGAGAATCACAGTGAATCGGGGCCACGTGTTTTCGGCACGGTTCCAGATGTCCGTTCTCCGAGTTACCATGGCAAACGGTCGTTAAAGTACTTTTAAAACATGACTTACTATTTAACTTTAATCTGCCCGCTCGGTTGTGTCTGAAGCTGTTATCATCCTTATTTACAAATCCAGATGCGACACGACACGCTCAATGGCCATTTTGAACATTGCGCAATTGATGCATTGATTGTGGGACAGTCTCACAAAAGTACACTTTATTTGGGTATCAAAGTGAATTGCGGCCACAGCATATATATCATTATTGATGCTCTGAAATAATTGCAAAATATATACTTTTGGTTTCATATATTATAACCCTCTTCCCTCTCCCCCACTCGGCAAGATCGTCCCAATGCTCACTTGCAAACCATTGGCATTGGGTGCAGAACTCACTATTTTCACAATGGCAACCAGGTCGATTGGATATTTTGAAGAGGTAGCATATATGTGAGGTTAGTGTTAAGGGAAGGTTAATTTGTCGAGCGAATATATTATTAGATAAAATCTATTTTCGTTGCCTGATTTTTTTGTCTTATATTATGTGAAAACTATTTTCTTCAGCAAATACAAAAATGAATGTCCTGTGTGTGGTAACATCTGTGAACAAAACAATTTTAACTCTAAGGTTCTGTACACCATTAGCATTTTATTATATTTACAAGAATTTATTTGTAATACTGATGTATAATGCATTTCACAAATATACATCATGTTCAAAACCGCTAGCAATTCTTGTTAAAAGAGTGGCTCTTGCGACAGCAACATGCATAATGTTATAGCGAGGGTCTCCCTTGACCAACGCTGACAATTCTTTATATTATCAAGCACTTGATTTATGTATACGATTTGTTGGTCAAAAATAGAAGATTTCTTAATTCTGAGTTCTATGTATATACATGTATGTATGTTTGCATGCATCTATCTATCTATCTATCTATCTATCTATCTATCTATCTATCTATCTATCTATCTATCTATCTATCTATCTATCTATCTATCTATCTGTCTATCTATCTACCTGTCTGTCTGTCTGTCTGTCTGTCTGTCTATCTATCTATCTATCTATCTAATCATAACCTTATGCTTCAACTTAGCAAATAAAATGTAGTGCTACGTAACATATTTTCATTGGCTTACCCTCAGGTGCAGCCATTCCACCTGTTCCTCTCAGCAGATTTGCATGTTCGTCTTTGCTTTGGTCTTGTCGTTTATTCATTGTGCTTGTGTTGCATATTTTTCATGGTGCTTTCTTTGCACAGCTTGCTTTGTGGACCGCTCTTTTTCGTAACTTTTTTGCCCTTTGCATAATTTCATTTTCCTATTGTTTCGATCGTTTATTTCACAGTCGATGTTGATGTGCAGACGGAATTTTCAAAAGCTCCGGTATATCTTTAAACGGGGCTCTAGGAGTGGGGATTGCAACATGACATTGATCATATAGGCCTATTGAATGGAAAGTCCATAGAAGGGGTACATATTTGTTTTCCTCGCATTCGCTTGGGAAATGAATCTCTTACCACTTTCCTGTCCAGCTAATGTCTACTAATTAGGTATTTGTTTGATTGATCTGTCTGTCTGAGTGACATTTCGGACACCACCTGCTCGTCCACCAATCCTAAGTCCCAAGGAATGAGTCTTGCAGATTCTGTTGCATTTTTGTTAATAGTCAGTTTAAGCTGTTTGTTAAACGCATTTTTGAAATGGTCCAAGTTCGTCGAAAGATTTGCTATGGGCCTACTTTAAATGAGAATCTCTGTCCACCCACCCACCCCCACCCCTGCCCCCACCCATCACTGGCACTTAACTTTAAAAGGACTGTCGGTTTCGATGATCATAACTGAAGCTTCTTATGAAAGCAATTTTACGGTCCACGCATGTGTGTCAAAATTAAATCGCCTGGCGTCTTTAGCTACAAACTTGCTTTGGCGTTTCGCTGCACAAATGACTTTAGATCTATACCAAAACTTTCCCGTCGGCACAAACACAATTGCAAATGGATGCTTATTCCGAATGGACTCTTTATGTTGCTTGAATGGATTGTGTCGTCAAAATATATTTCGCTGCAGTGATGGTCAAGCAGAACAGAGCACCATTTTGAAGTTCCAGTTCGAAACGAAGCGAATCGAGAATTATTCATTGTTTGAGGGTGAATTATCATTTTCTGGGATGAAAACAAAAGTAATGACTCACTGCAGATCACATGACCTAAACATTGTTACAACCAAAATGCGACGCGCCTGCATCATCAGTGACGCAATGCGTTAACATTTGGCCAAAATCAAATGTGCCGGGAGGTTTGATTATACGTCACACGTGACGTGGATGACTACGACGACCGTAAACAAGCATGGCACCCCAGGTTGGCGTTGAAAATAGGCCTGAGGGTATATATCTTTGGTATGAATGCCAATCAAACATAGATGATAAAATGAACGAAATCGTACGTGGCTGAATGAGCGAATTCCCATTTTTCTTCTCACTCGGATTTTACCCACTGACAGTGATCCTTCGTGTGTGTGTGTGTGTGTGAGAGAGAGAGAGAGAGAGAGAGAGAGAGAAAGAAAGAAAGAAAGAAAGAGAAAGAAAGATAGAAAGAAAGAAAGAAAGAAAGAAAGAAAGAAAGAAAGAAAGAAAGAAAGAAAGAAAGAAAGAAAGAAACCTATGTGCCTACTTAGTACAACCGTCCATACCTGTTTGACTGCCATCTCTATCGATTTGTTATTTGAAAATATTACAGACTTAAAATTTAAAATACCCCTAATAAACAAAATTCAAAATTTTACAAATTTTTGTTCCATATTGATCGGATATGTATTGGTCTCTAACCTGTAGATAGAAGCTGGAGTGACATATCAATCAACTGGAATTTTGAAGATATTCCAGATTAAAAATTTTACCTGTGCAGAATTTTGAATCTGAAAACTTAGGCCCCTACGTTCGATTAAAAGTAGCAATTGGAACAATGTTTTTGCTAGAATTGGCGTAAATGAGTTGTGACTTGGGGTCGTTAAACAGGCGCAATGTGCGAAAATCTCTTTCCCAAAAAGCTTTTTAAAGTACAAGGCGTTTCGGACGATCCTAATACCAGTGCCCCACTGGCGAATTTTGGTCTGCGACAAGTGGCGAATGAAAATATCGTAGGCAGACGTAGCTCCTCCTATAACAGTTCTGACTGTCGTCTGTGTCGCAGTTAGGCCTATTCTCTGCGTCGCAGAAATAATTTCAAAATGTTTAGAATTTGCCTACGACAAAATTTTAGTCGGAGTTAATCGAAGTCATATCGTATATAGTCACACCCATGTCGTACATGGTCGTAGATCTTGGTTACGGAAGAATACCCCAATGCTAAATTATCGCAGCTTGTCGAGGCTGTATCGCGGATTTCAGATTCGCCCCTTGTCGTCGGCCAAATTCGCCAACTGTTGGGACACGGGCATTAACAATGTGTGTTAGCCTTTAGACACCTGGAATTTCATTCAGTTGGGCTGTCGACTAAGCTGACGGTTGTTGCAACTGTGCGAATACATATTTTCTGACGCAGAACAGTCAATCACAACCTTTGAAGGTATCACGTTTTACTCTCATCTCAATGAGACTTGGGATTTTACGGGCAAATTTGAAACGACGAAAGTGCCCATTTAAATGGCTTTTGAACGCCAGCCCAGAACTTTTGCATGAGAGCTGCACGTATACAGTTGGGCGACATGGAACACTTAATGTTTACAGAGCATGCATGAATGAATCTTGATTGACTGCGCTGTTACATAAAATACAGCAACATGCCAAATATACAACATGTACACATGTAGAGTATGAAACAAACAAAAAAAGAAAATCACATTAAAATATGCACACAACCAAAAGAAAAATGTAAAAAAAAAAAAAAGTACCGACACGTACAGCGCAGTACAGTACAATAGATACAAAAGATTTTCATAAATCACTAATCACCTGAAATGAAAATAGGATGCAACTAGAAAAGAAGATTTGGTTGACAGCAAATCTGTCTGGGTTCCTTCAAAATGAGAACAGTTTGAACTGCTATGCTTTGCCACTGTTCAACATAAACTATATTTTGTGTATAATGCTAATTTCCATAAATTAGAATGCTACAACTTTGGTCCTTCGTTTATTGGATGTGACAAACTTAAAAAGTTAAGTTTGAATGACACTACTATCTAATAGTTTTGAAGTGATTTAAGACTTTAATTTTGTGCATTTGCATAAGTTAAAAGCCTGCAACTTTGGTTTATGGTTCATTGGATGTGGTTATGTCACATGCCTACAAATATAAGTTGGAATGGCACCTTTTTGTATAATAGTTTTGAAGTAATTCAAAGATTTAAATTTCTTGTATTCATCTTATTTGTATAAATTAAAATTGTACAATTGTGGATCATGGTTCATTGGATGCAGCTATGTCACAAACCCGTAAACTGAAGTTGGAATGGCACCTCTATCTATATTAGTTTTGAAGCTATTCAAGATTTAAATTTTGCATATCACCTAATTTTAGCATAAATTAAAGTCCTATAACTTTGGTTCATAGTTCATTGGATGCGTCTTTGCCACAAAGCCACAAGTTGAAGTTGGAATGGCATCTATCTCTGTAATAGTTTTGGAGATATTCAACTTTTAAATTTTTAAATGCCCCTTATTAACATAATGTCAAATTCTACAACTTTTTCTATACTGTCCATTATATTGGCCGGTTCACAAACCTATATGTGCCCATTAAAATTTTGTGTCTAAAGTCAGATAGCCAACTTCCCTACTAGCTCTGTTAGTAATTATATAGTGAAAGAAAGAAAGACTGAGAGAGAGAGAGAGAGAGAGAGAGAGAAAGAAAGGAACAAAGAAAGAAAGAAGGAAGGAAGGAAAAATAGAAGAAAGAAAGAAAAAAGAAAGAAAGAAAGAAAGAAAAAAAGAAAGAAAGAATACAGTATGTCTGGGTTGGCACCCAGACATAAAGAGGGAGGAGCGATAGGAAGAGGGCGAGAGAGAGCCCAGTCATCACCTCTTTCAAATTTTTATGACAGAATAATTTACACATGTAGGTGCCTGTTCAAGGTGATGCCTGTTTAGCAGACCCAAGGTCCTTGACAACTGGACAGGCACCCTGAGCACCAGCCACATACAAAAATGGCCTGACAGTTATCCAAGCACACACACACACACACACACACACACACACACACACACACACACACACACACACACACACACACACACACACACACACACACACACACACACACACACACACACACACACAACACACACACACACACACACACACACACACACACACACACACACACACACACACACACACCACACACACACACACACACACACACACACACACACACACACACACACACACACACACACACACACACACACACACACACACACACACACACACACACACACACACACACACACACACACACACACACACACACACACACACACACACACACACACACACACACACACACACACACACACACACACACACACACACACACAACACACACACACACACACACACACACACACACACACACACACACACACACACACACACACACACACACACACACACACACACACACACACACACACACACACACACACACACACACACACAGCTGCCCAAACATGCATGTCCAGTGATAAGGCAGACCCCATGGGACTCAGTTAAGAGCACTGTATGCAGGCTTGCATATTCAGTGGACCCTGTCTAAAACCTGACCTTCAGCCAATCAACAGTGAGCAGAACTGTTTTGTAGCCACACTGGACCCAAACATGGGGTTCCTTAACAGGGTTTGCATGGTGATTATGATCTTTTTACACAAAAAGTATTGAGTGATGGTTATGCCATTAAATACTTCAACATGTGAATCTGACTGACAACATATATAATTCATGATTACAGTGTAAATTATTTTGTGTCAATGTAACAAATCATTTCATATTCAACACAATGTGTCCCCTTTCCCCCTTCCACAAGCATATATGCAGACATTTAACATAACGAAAAAGCTTCAAACTTGCCATATTTAGTTGCACTTCTAGAACTTTTATTCACTGTCCATTGACAGATGTCTCAAACCTACATGTGTAAGTTAGAACTCTGTGTCTATCTCCAATAGTTTGTAAGATATGGAGCTTTTAAAATTTGAATTGTCCCTGATTTGCATAATTTTAAACATCATGACTATTCCAAGTCAGGTGCCTAATTTCACTGATAGGTCATTCACCGTGGCAAGTTTGGTGGTTTTCCGAATAGTAGGGTCCGAGAAAAACCCCGGACAAATCTGGTCGTAAAGAAAGAAAGAAAGAAAGAAAGAAAGAAAGAAGAAAGAAAGAAAGAAAGAAAGAAAGAAAGAAAAGAAAGAAAGAAAGAAAGAAAGAAAGAAAGAAAGAAAGAAAGAAAGAAAGAAAAGAAAGAAAGAAAGAAAGAAAGAAAGAAAGAAAGAAAGAAAGAAAGAAAGAAAGAAAGAAAGAAAGAAAGAAAGAAAGAAAGAAAGAAAGAAAGAAAGAAAGAAAGAAAGAAAGAAAGAAAGAAAGAAAGAAAGAAAGAAAGAAAGAAAGAAAGAAAGAAAGAAAGAAAGAAAAACAAAATGTCTGGGTTGGCACCCAGACATAATCATCAAATAGGCACGGTGTTACATGATTACAGTGGTTTCTCTCTTAGGGCAATGGCTTTGTCCATGAAATTTTCAAATAGGTATACGAGTTCTGTGTCATGCAGTACCATAATAAATTTAAACATACTCTGATCATTATAAGCATCCGAATTACAAAATATTTCGCATATACTCTTAAGCAGATTTTCTCTTGGATTTTTAAATTTTGTGCATGTCATAACAAACTGAAATTCATGCATGATACAATGTAGGCGCACGCTAACAGTACTCAAAATTAAGGTCAGCTAAAGTCTATTCAGATGTGACAGTCGCCACCTTTTTGGCGGCTGAACATCACCTAACCGGAGAAAACGTTCATTGGTTTCTTTCTCTACCACAAAGTAACATCAAGGGACAAACAACAAGAAACAATCCAGGCCATATGTGAAAAGAATAAATTGATAACTTTTCAGTCTTGTTGCATGGCTTCAATTTTATGTAAGCTAGAAAATGGAAAAGAAAATCAACAAAGGAGGTAATAGATATTTGCTACTATCGTTGATATAAATTAGTGGCTACTAATTTTCTAGACTCTTCATACATTACAAACTTGATATTTCGGTACGTGATTTTTTTCTGACTTTCCCTATTTTCAGGTCCAAGTTTTAAATTATGAGCATTTATTCTGTGAACTTGGCAATTGTCATTGGTAACACTACTTTTCCGCTTTGAATCACAGCTGAAACATTTCCAATGTTCGCTCACTTATAACACTAAGGGCCTACATTTCCTATTCTTTGGTTTCCCTAAATGTGTTTGACAAATATTTTTAGCATACTTAATAGAAACAGATAAAATGAAATATTATACATATATTATTTCTCTACGAAAAGATGTTATACAGTTTTCTTTTCCTTACAACTTTATTTTTTAAAGACTACATTGACTTTTTGGAAGAGATTGCCATGTATTTAGGCTTATGCTGACAGAAAGTTAATGAATCGTAGAAAAATGTAGGAGATATTTGCTAGTATTCTTTATATAAATTACTGGCCAATAATTTTCTAGACTTTGGACACATAACAAACTCGTTAGTAAGGTACGTGACTTTTTTATGACTTTCTCTTCTTTCAGGTTTTATATTAAGAGGATTTATCCTCTCAAATTCAGCATTTTCATTGCTAAAACTACATCTCCGCTTTGAATCACAGCTGAAACTTCCAAAGAATTTCTAAGGTTTGCTCTTATACACCCTCCCCCGAGCGACATGTACACAATATGTTGCATCCGTGTTTCAATCACATACCTACAGATACGAGGTTCATAATCTAGAACGAAACTGACAATTCTTTCAGTGGTCAGATCATGGACCTGACCTTATATGCATTTGATCGGATTCTCGTAAATAGGTCTTGTTCAGGCTGCATTGGTCAGGAAAATTTAAGGTTCCTATAATCTTATAAAGTATAATATACATGCATGTGATATATACTCAGGTTATATGAACAGTGAAAGGTATCTTGAAGCGATAATATCAAAAGATTTCAGTGATAATGAAATATTTAGAGATAGGTTCGATGTTTGTGTAGTCGGGTAAATATGTTGGCTAGGAAATTTGATAAGTGCTCTCATGAAATTAAAGTAATTTAAGGCATATTCAGGAAATTATTACTAAGTGGAGAACAAGAACAAAATAAAACCTTTACAGTAACGCTTTTCGGGTACTACTTGGTCTACTAAAAGATGCAGGGCTAGTGAAATGTTTGCTAAGAATAGAGTTGAATATATTGGAAAAGAAGTGTATAATTTTTGGACCATTATTTTGGTCTTAGAGAATGTGTTAATACACAAGGTTGTTGATACTCTATTTGGGTCTATGTTCGTTTTCACATATGAGAGGTAGTGAAATTTACCCTACCTGTAAACAGCGAAGCAAACAAAAGTAATATTTTTGGGTCATTAAGGTCAGAGGTCAGGTACGGAGACCCAGAGGGGATATGAGAGAAAAAATATTTTTGCGTTCTCTCGCAAAACCTTTGCGTTCTCTCACAAAAGTTTTTGCGTCCCCTCACAAAACATTTGCGTTCCCTAGTACTAATTCTTTCTTTTACTTATGTTGCTTGGGCAAAAACATTGAGCCCCACAGGGGACATGAAGAACAAATACAACACTCCTTTCCCTCGCAAAACTTCTGCGTTTGATCGCAAAACTTCTGCTTTCCCTCGCAAAACTTTTGCGTGGCAACGCAAAATAATTGTCAGGAAAAAAACATTTCTTTATGGCGGGACATAAATCTTAATCTTTGACAGCGCCTCTGGGGCTCCAGATACTGCTCTTTGCTGCGAAAAAAAAAAAAAAATGCGTTCCCACGCAAAAGTTTTGCGAGGGAACGCAAAATGTTTTTCTTTTTCCTTATGTCTCCTCCGGGGCTCACTAGGGTTTAGCTTTGATTCTGACATATACTGACTGGTATTTTTTATATCTTCGCCAGCGCACATGCGCCAGCGGGAGAGCTATGTGGCGTGTCTGATACGACCTTTATTTTCTTGGGATGTTTATATTATTTCTTTGTCAGAAGCCGTACATATTCCGCTTATGAATACCCTATTGAGTAATAATTAGTGAATGGAGTAGAATTATATTGCAGTGATCAGGACAAAAAAATATATTGTTCTGAATTAGTGGGGCATCCTGCTTTGTTGATTTTACGAAGGCTATTGATCTTGTTATCGCTCATGCTCTGTAAAAACGTATAAGCCACTGTTAATTGCTTTATTTTCACGTGTATAAATCTTCAGTTTTTTTTTTTTTTTTTTTTTTTTTTTTTTTGTATTTTTGACATTTCGCTGTAATTCTAATTTCACTGTCTTGGACAAAATTCCCATTTAAACAATGTTAAAATACTATTTCACTGTGTTTTATTTTCACGGTTTTGTACCATCAACGAAATAAACGAAAATAAGAATACAGAGCAATTAACATTTTTCATATTACAACAAGCTCTCACAAGCAGGGATGCCAGTGTATGTTGTCTACTCCATGGCTTTAAAAACTTTTCAGCGTGAATGAGGAACCTCTATGCATCAACAACTGCATCTGGCTCATATGCTTTGTAGGTTTTTTTTTTTGGGGGGGGGGTCGTTTTTTTTTGTTTTTTTTTTTGTTTGTTTTTAATAAACTTCTGTATATAATTGTCCCTGTTATAATGCACCTTAATGGGAGACTCTCCTTGGGATATAACTCTGTTAATTAGAATATTTTTATTAAGTGGCCCGCTAATATAAATGTAGATAAAAGAGAATCACAGAGTTATCTATAAAGCGAGTACACCAGGCCAACTCGGCTCGCAATCATAGAGAATTACAGGTTACCATGTCACTCACGGAGTGGTAGCTGGGGCAGTCAAAAGGCAATTGCTATGCGTCCGTTTTTTGAACCCCAATACTTGCTTCAACATCGTAGCCTAAGTTGAATTAAGTTGGGGTTTTTTTCAAGAATTTCTCTGAGATGTGTACACAGTCAAGCCCATAAGTTAAACAAGTAATGCCCACGGTTTTCTATAGGTGCACTTTAGCTGCAGTATCAAGGCCGGGTTATGCAAAACCGGCACTTGCGAGACCATACATGGCTCTGCGACAAAATTGTCCAGATGCCTAGCATAACTATTAGTATTGTTGTAATATACTCCCAGTATGTCTACGGATTTTTCTGATGACATGGAGTCTTTCAAAAAAAAACAAAAAACACACACACACGTGGTGGAAATGATTCAAGACCAGGAGGAAAAATTAATCACACACCCAACCTTAAAATTCCATTCATATAGAGAACCATATCTGTAGGAGATCAGGGATCAAAGATACGGGACGTCTCTTGTCCGTTTCCGTTTTAACACATATAAGCTCCTAGTAGAAACAGGAAGACACGCAAAACCCAAAATCCCTCAAAATAATCTAAAACTATGTGTGTAAATTGTGATACAGGGTCTCTTGAATATGTGTTTAATTTCTGAATGGCCTGTTCAAAATATGATAAGGGTAGTCCCCTATTGTATAACATGGTCAAACCCTGCGTCCTGAATTTTGGAACTCTTAAACCTGTTGAAAATTTTGGAATGCAAATGATGTGTCAAGAACCTCTCCATCTTTTTTTCCTAGGAAAATATTTAAATGAAGAATTTAAAAAGATGTAATATGTTCTTATACAAGTGGCAGGTGGTACCTTACAAGTCATTACATAGGGGAGATTGGGGAGAATTGGAACACGGGGTAAGATGAAACTATAATCCTAACTGCTCCCCATAAAAGTATTTCCCATTTTTGCGCCTATGAGAAGCACGTTTGGTTCCAAGCCCACTTTACCATGTGGAGTTAAAGTTTGGTGTCAAATTATGTGTTTGATTGGGAACGCAACGTTTGTTTTTCTCCTTCTCCAGTGAATTTTTCTTATCAAATATTTTTGGTTACATTCTTTACACAATAAAATATCAAGCTAAGTTACCCAGTGGTGTAAAATCCACAGGTGGCAGATAGTTAGCACCACAAAGTGTGACAGTGATTTGTTGATGTGTATTTTTACAGTATGGAAAATGTACATTAACATTCAAAGGGGCGAGTTGAAACATAGTGCTAGGGGGGGGGGTGAAACATGTTTTAACTCTGCATTATTTTCCACTTGCCCTAGGGTAATATGGAACATGTTTCCACTTGCCCCTGGGGTTAGATGAAGCAGCGCAACCTACCCCCTGGGGTTAGATACAGCAGATTTAAGCCAGGGACTAGAAGAAACAGTTTCAACCTACCCCTAGATGTAGTCAACTTTTATTTATGTGCACATGTGTAGGCTAATTTACACACACATGCGTCCAGTAATACACAAACATACAATAAAGATTAGCCAACCCATGAACATTCATATTTCAAGAATGAAGAAAAGTAACACCAGGAGAGACTGGGGAGAGCCGGAACATGTATCAGGTCCTGTATCATCAAATATTTTCTGTCAAATATCCTATTGTTACATTTAAATGGCAGAAAGGTCCGGTTAAAATGAGCATTAATTAACTTGTTTAGGTAGGCCAATTATGTTTCATTTCATTGAGAATGTTTCAACTTACCCGATTGCATAACTCATCTTACCCCTTGTATGGGGCAGTATGAAACATTTGACTTGTCGATAGTTTTTAATATGTTTCTTCATAATGCTCCATTATATCTGAACAAGACAATGCCCATGTTTGCAGGACTCTTTTGTTTTTTAAATGTTATCTTAGAATAACCCAGTAATTGAGTACTTCTAAAGATACAGGGCCTTGACTCTGAAGTGTACATGTTCCAACTGTCCCCAGTCTTCCCCACTATTCGTAGCCTATGTGATGTGATTAACCAGCGCCTTAACGAGTTTTCATAGGCTGAGGGGTTTGTGTGTCACCCATGTATATTTGCTACAATCAAGTTACACCAAAGTTGCCCCATTATACCATTGGTTACCTATTCTCTTTTGTCAGGTAACTGGTGTTTAGAACAGAGGTGTAGTAACTTAGGCATATGCATGCATATATGTTACTTGGTTATAGGACATTAACTCACAGTCGTTTTATATTATTTTGTATTGAATCCTTTGTCTCAGTGATAACATGCTTCAATCAGCCAAATGGATTAAGGACAATGGCTGATCTACACATTATTATTATTATTATTATTATTATTATTATTATTATTATTATTATTATTATTATTATTATTATTATTATTATTATTATTATTATTATTATTATTATTATTTTTCGTTGGATCGCCTTGCAGTTACAATAACTAACCCGGAGGTCCTCCATCACTACAGACACACAGCAAACACACTGGACTAACACAGAACACTAAGTGACAGCTTATGAGAAATTGTCTTCAAGAGAAGTAGATACCAGTGATACCATTAAAGTAATGAGAATCATGAATATTAACCAGTATTTCTGTTAGAATATAAAGTATCCAGATACCGCAATGAACAACTTGACATCGAAGATACAGTCATTGTCGGTGTCTGACAACTAGGTCATCACTGCCTACCAAGATAACGTTTAACAAAATCTAACAGAAAAACTGAAGTGGGATTTACGCCCGGTGCAAGTAAGTGACGCACATGTTGTGTTTAGGAGATACTTAGGTCAGTATAAAAACAAATGTTTCGTATCTTCAATGGGATGAGATCATGCACACGTTGACCTTGGTAAAGTCGGGCAAAGATAACGGATTAACATCAGATTGGAGCTGGCATTGATTTGCAAAATACATGTTGAAAGTCTCATACATCTCTGTGCTTGTATTTTGTCGACAATGAGAGTTAGAATGTTTTGGTGGAGTTTGCAACCGATAATGGACTTGCTAAGGCGCCATTATTTTTTTTAGGGTTGATCTCCTTAGAGTCTAGTTCGTAGCGGATTTTGGAAAAGTCAAGACTAACAGAATCTTTAATAGCGTTCAGTCTCAAGTTTCGTTTGCCGCTTATAAAGCTGGACGAAATGTTCAACATTTTGAGCTGTGCGAAAAGTGTGAGGTCCCATTTTTGGGGTCTCGCGCTTGTATCTTTTCCAAGCACGAACGCGCTGCATTATAAAAACTCTCAAATGCACAGGAAATATAGGGCTGTCTCATGGTCGTTGACCTCGCGGAATGGAAGAAATTGTTTGTAGGGCCTACTTTTCACGAACCTAGTGCATAATCATGGAACCGCAGTGAAATTCTACCTCCCGCGACCTGGATTTGTTCTGTAACACCGTGATAGCTAGATCAAGTGCTGGTACAAAATAGGCAAAGTTCTTGAATTCTGTGCAAAAACTAAACCTTCTGCATAAACAAATATATGCGTACGTGAATGGCAAATCACCTACAGTTACACGTACGTTGTTTTTTTCGAAACAGCTATTTTTAACTGGTAATAGTGTAGTGTTTTAGATTTTGATTTTCCCGTGATAATTATTTTATAAACATGTTTATATGTGTGTACTTTTGTACGTATGCCTTTGTATTTGCATTTATGAACCCAGAGAGATCTGAATAAAAATATATGTATCTATCCACCCATCGTTCTATCTGTCTGTCTGTCTATCTATCCATCTATCCACCTATACAATCATAAACTTATGTTTCGTCTTAGCAAATAAAATGTAAGTAATATGTTTTTATAAGGTTACATACAAGCACAGCCATTTGACCTTTTCCTCCCAGCAGATTTACATGTTCGTTTTTGCATTGATCTTTCCGCAAGTCTTCGCTTCGCGCGTTGTTTCACAGGGTAATTTATGCCGGTTTTTCGTCTGCAATGTGAAGACCGGAGGTTAACGAAAGAGCGAACAAAAGACAAACGCGCAGCTCTTCAGAATGACGAGCCCAATGGTGGACTGGTATAGAGTAAAAAAACGACACAAGCAGTGGCAAGCAAAAACCGTTTAAAATATACAATACAAACAGATAGTACGGGAGCCAGGGACCCATTTAGCACTTCTCCGTGGATTCAAATGTGAAATTTCGCGCAAAGCATTGACAAGACTGTATCTCTCTATGGTTCGACCCATCCTTGAATACGGCTGCGTTCTTTTTGACAACTGTGGTAAAACTCTATCTAGCCTTTTGGAATCTATGTATACAGTTTGAAGCAGCCAAAATATGTACTGGTGCGTCAAGGCACACGTCCCGTAATAATAATAATAATAATAATTTATTCGGAAAACTACCCCTTTACAGCGGGGGCATCAATGGAACGGGGTTTATTCCATGATGCGTCCAAGTATACTACAAGAAGCCGTCTATATTACAAAGTAAGGATTTGTGTGTGGTAGGGCTGTATCTACGTTCAGCATTGAGCCGTACGTGGAACAGCATCCATTTACCATTTTGGAATTTACTTTTTACATGCGCATGCAACCATCAATAGGCTTCTCATAGCTCCATGTATATATACATATATATTGTCCATTACATTCTTTTGACAAATTAACCTTCCCTTAACATTAATCACACATACATTTTGGATGCTACCTCTTCAAAATACCAAATCGCGAATTCCGCACCCAATACCAAAGGTTTGTAAACAATAAATAAATAAATAATTTTATCAGGAAAACTACCCCTTTACACCGGGGGCATCGATGGAACAGGGTGTATTCCATGATGCGTCCAAGTATCTTACCCACTTAAAGTTTGCTTTCAACCGGTGTAACCAATCATCAATATCATAGTTTTGTCCCCCGCGCTAAAACTAGAGATAAACCACTCATTGGGAGAAAACTCTAGAAAGCGTAAGGACAAGTACATCGTGCACTTTTGGTTTACAATGTAGAAAATAAATGTTTATCATCGTCATAATTACAATGTATAAAATTAAAGTACACTTCAAAATAGATAAAACTTATATACAATATAGGAGCTCCATTTAAAATCTATGGAATCTGCACCTTACAGGGAACTGTACAACTCTATTTCTCTACTGTGAACAGGCACAGTTGAAGATATATATATACATATGCATATATACATGTGTGTATATATACATACAAACACACATACACACACATACACACACATACACATTAGCTTATATATCACAGTTATTTTTTTAAGAATCTACACAGAAATGTCACAGCCAGCACCTTCAAGAGCTACCATACGGCAACGCCATGCCTCTTTAAGGAAAGTTTTACAAGCACTGTCAAATATATCATAAACAGCATGGTCATAATTGAACGATATTCCAAACAGTAGCGTAAATTTCGTAGTTAAGGAAGAGCGAGTAAAATGTTCCCATACATGGGTATAACCATGTTCCAACAGGCATTTTTCCAAATTTCGCCAAATCTTAATTCTTAATTCCTTGGAGTGTTCACATGTGAAAGTGAAATGAAATAAATCTTCTATACCTTGATTACATAGTTTACAAATTCCGTTGGACAAATTCCATCTCTGTAATGTTTCTTCCAATCCTAGACATCCGGTTCTAGCCATAAATTTTAGTCTGGTGCCCTTGAAGTCATTTACCTGGAACATGTATCTCTCCCCAAGCGTGGAATACTTAATCCATTTGTAATATGACAAGGAGGACATTTCATCGATATCTTTAAAAAAGTCATATACGTAGTTTTGCGTGGACAACTTACAAAAAGGATAGATCCAGTCACCAGTATCTCTGCAATTTACATTATCTAATCCAGCCTCGGACAAGATTGTGGATATCTGTGACATGTATGGCCAGCAAGATTTATGACCGGACTGAAAATTTGTTTCTAAGTCACAAAGTACTCGTTTACACAGTCTGTTTGCTGGAATGTTATACTTTACATGATGATAATATTTTACTCTCTGTTTATTCAAGATGGTTATCAGTGGTAGCCAGCCAAACTCCCCTAGTGTTGCCACCATTGCAGGGGTACCTCTTACTTGTAGAATAGCTCGTGCCACCGTGTACTGGAATGATCTTACAATACTTGTGCTTTCCTTTGTATTGTTAAACCATACTGCACTGCCATGTGAGAGTGAAGGCATTATTAGGCTTTTCCGTACTAAATTGCTCCAGGAACTCGGATTGCCAACTCTCGCAAACAGACGCAAATACTTCAAGTTAATTCTTTTCAACAAAATGTGCAATAACCTAACTCTCACATATCTTTCAAGCCAGCGCTTCAATAATTCATTTCTCCCTGCTACCATACGGCCATGGAATAATCTGTTCACCGACATAAGAAACTCACTATCTCTCCAAATTTTCAAATCCAAGCTAAAAGCCACATTACTTGCAATAGACAACGTCCCTGATTACTATTCGTTTGGTGATCGTTTCGCTAACATATGCCATACTCAGATGCGCTTGGGGTCATCTAGGCTCAACTATGATCTATTCAAGGTCAACTTCATTCATAGACCTATATGCGCATGTTTATATCCTTCCAAAGACTTGACTCATTTCCCCCTTTTCTGCCCGAAGTTCTGGCAGCCCAGGAATAAACTGTTAGATTCTACCATAACTATATTAGCCCACAGCACGCCCCAATCTCACTAATAATTTATAATAATTTATTTCGGAAAAACTACCCCTTTGACACGGGGGCACCGTAAACCGGGGTATGTCCACGATGCGTCGATGATAGCATAAACTGATAACTATGTAAAAACCAACATACATCTAAGACATCCATGACAACATACAATAAGAAATACATACAATCTAAAATACATCTAAGATAAATGTTCCAAACAGATACCAGCGGGATGTGTGAGCAGTCCGGAGACGATGCGCAAGAACACACACCCGTGTGTTAAAACTTATAAAAATATTTACATTGTGAGGTACCATTATGTAGAGTGTCCGCCGCTAACCATATTGTCCAAATACCCTTTTCGGCGGGACCACGCATCAAGCAGACATTTTTTACATACATTGTCAAATTAAAAAATGCGGTTTCATTTATATGTGAACTATTGTGTCCCAAAAGCATGCATATAGTTTGGTAAATAATGAACCGCTCATGAATCCTTACCAAATATATGTATTGCCACTCGTGGTTAGTCTGGACTCCAGTAATTTAAAACACTTAATTCGTAGGTCAGTAAATTTAGGCATAGAAAAAGAAAATGTTCCAAGTCTTCTGTTCCTGAACCACATAAAGTACAACTATCATGTTCCGATGTGCCCCATCTATGCAAGTCCGCCTGTAGACTGAGACACTTAGTTCTTGCTTTGAATTTTAACCTGGCGCCATCAAAACCATTGTATTGAAATAGACAATTTTCTCTAGTAGAACGGACTTTAAGATACTCGTACAAAGACAGGGTACTTTTCGCTTCAATTTCACCGACAAATTCCTTATTGAATAACTGCATTCTTAATTAATGATACACATCTGGCAAAAATTCATTTTGTCTGTAAAGTGCATGGTCTAGACCGACATTGACGAGTGTTTTGTTAATCTCATTTAAGTAAGACCAACAGGATGGCGTTTTTTCTTTAAATTTACATAGCAATTCAGAGAAAATCTGTTTACAAAGGCGTGTTTTGTCAAGTTGACATTTTAAGCGGTAAAAGTATTTAATTCTTTGTCTGTCCAAATACATGCTAATAGGTAGCCAGCCTAAATCGCCAAGTGTAGTTGGGATGGCCGGGGTCGCCTTTGTGCGTAGAATTGCCGGAGCAGCAGAGTATTGCATTGATTTTAAAAGGTTCGTGCATTCTTTAGTGTTGTCTACCCGAACTGTGCACCCATGGGAAATGGATCCGTGAAGCTAATAACAGGTTGATGAACATTCTCCTTTTTGGCAGCAAAGAATTATCTGATACAGCGAACATTCAAATTGTTGGGGCAGTCCAGAATTATATTGCTGCAACTAGAAGAGTTTCTCTCAATTCCTCCTTTTCATACTTCTGGCTTTTCCTCTCATTGCTTTTTCCTCCCTCTCTCGTTTCTTCTTCTTCTTCTTCTTCTTCTTCTTCTTCTTCTTCTTCTTCTTCTTCTTCTTCTTCTTCTTCTTCTTCTTCTTCTTCTTCTTCTTCTTATTATTCTTCGTCGTCGTCTTCTTCTTCTTCTTCTTCTTCTTCTTCTTCTTCTTCTTCTTCTTTTCTTTCCATTGCAGGATTATCTATAACTAAACATAAGATTTAATGTTTAGTCATGATCTAGGTTGAACCGACAATTTTGAAGTATCTGTTACATGTATGGTGATGTAATTTAACCGTCGTCATTAATTTAAAAGGTTGTTCGTCGGTACTTTTGCATACCTTTGTTTTGATGCTCTGTGGTGCTTCTTGATGGTCTACACTGATACATCCATGAGTGGTACATATGTTTATGTAGTTTGTACTGTCCGGTGCGTGCTGTACATATTTTCTGTTTGTCTCTCCGTTTCTGGAAAACCCATTATATTAGTCAACTATTTGTACAATAAGGCTGTCCAGTATAAATAAATAAGTTTAAATCAATGGATTTTGTCGTCAAAATGTATTTCGCTGCGGTGATGGTCCCCCTGCTCAAGCGTAGCTGAGCACCATTTTCAAGTTCCAGTTCGAAACGAAGCGAACTGAGACACATCCCTATTTAAACGATTGCACAATAAGCTTGGTGAAAGTGGCCGTGAATGTATTCAAGTTGTTATACAATACAACAAACGCTGAATTTGAAATGGAGTCAATAGGACCTGCTATTTCGAATTTCATGTGTGCATGCTTGGACTTTGCAAGATATAAGTTGATGTCAAAGACTGACATTTACTGATATAGTATTCTGTGGACCCTCTTGCCAAAGGCCACCTGCCTTTTGAGACCACATTTATCACGTCCTTGGTGTATATTTTACGTATTTAAAGACATCCATCGACAGAGTATCTCCACTGTATGACCACTTTTGTAGAGGCCAAATAAGGGTGTCCCAAAGGAGGGATTAGTGTACTACGGTAAATATCACAGTGAGAAGTACAGAAGTGCTACCACTTTGCCATCGTGTACTCAAAGCTTCCAGTCTGACAACTTCAAAATCATTGTTTACATATAAACTTCGCGAAAAATGTTCAGCTATTATGAAACTGAAAAGTTAGAAAGACGATTATCGAATATTTATCGTGTGAATATGTAACATTTCATGGCTAAGAGGTAAAAAGGCCCAATTAATGCAAACCAAGGTCCTTAATAATGGTCTCTCTGTGAATTTTGTACCAACAATTCATGCAATGCAGCTATCCTGAAAGTTGAGATTTCTTTTTGTCTGTCCCTTTGAAATAGCTATGCCTCCGTCCTCTTGTACAACATGTAACATACTGTATATTATTTTGTATATTATTTTATCTTGTAACAGGGCCTCGTGGAAGAACAGCCTTTGGCTGAACGAGTGTCCCTGTATAAATATGTTCAAATAACATGATACAGTCATTTTCGTTGCGTATCCAATGGAATTCTCAACATAAAAAGTATGCAAGTTCATGTGAAAATTCAATAAAAAAACCATCCGATATATTATTATGGAATTGCCAATATTGTCAACAACAGGCAGTTCTGATTGAAGGTATGTGTGATGAAAGCGATGCAATGCATGATTTGCCAAGTAGCTAATCTCTGTCTCCAAAAGGAAAACTGTAGGTGCAAGTTATAATGGCATCTTTTGAAAATTTTCAAGATTTAATATTCTCTTGATCAGCCTAATTTAAAATGATGCGACTTTAATTCCGTAGGTAATGGGAATACAAGAGTCAACAACACGGAGATAAGAAGTGGGAGATGATGATAAAACTCTTTCCCGGTCAGCCGACAGTCCAATTAAGTCAGCTATAGCCGACAGCTAAATTGACTTTAATAATCCGGTGTGATTCGTGTACTTAACTGCACTTTTGTTAGCCGTATCATGTCCATACATAAATCATGACAATTTGGAAAAGAAAAATAACATATCCATAAATACAGGAGACAAGTATTTCATTAACAAGATACAAGAAGGAACAAATACATATAGTGTCACAACAGTACTATCACATGTGATACATGAATGATAATACGTGCAGAGGAAAAATCGTTTACCATTTACAATGCTGTTCTATATCAGAAAGATCCCCTCTTCTTCTGTATATCTGTAAAAATTTTCTTAACTATTGTCATTTTGTAAATGTCGTCCAACTTGATAATGAATAAAAATTTTTAGGAATCACTTAGATTGTCAAATATCGGAAAAATATCGGCCAGTGCATCTTATAGGTATTTTCTTTCAGCTTCGCATGTTTGTCAAGCTATTTTTATATGATATCCGTCATCTAAATTGTCACAATTTTCGCATAATCTTTCTTCTAGAGGCATTTTATGTTGCCTTTTTTGTCTACCAATTTCAATTTTCAAATTACGTGAACTTGTTCTAAATCATGTGTTGTTTTCTTTCAATGTATTATCTTTAATCACTGATAGATATTTCTCTAACTCGAAAGTTTCTTTGAATTTAGTACATGTACGTAGTTTTTTGTCGGAACCAGTATTACTTTCATAGTTTCTTTCCATTGGACAATAAGTCTTCTCTTAATTCTTTTTACAAAAGTCCGAGTTGGAAAAATGTCAGTAAAAGAAAAAAACGAAAAATAACGATGAACACCACCTGTCTTGTATGCTAGTATGAATGTGTATTCATACATTTAACAAAAACGGATTTTGGACGAAAATCTCACCAGTCGACAACAGTTCTATACCACTTACAATATAGAGGCCTTAAAGAGGAAATTCAGATCACTGACGGCGTGGTATATGGCTTTCATGAAGAAAATTATGATGCGACCGTGTGCAATTTTTACTTTCTATATCCTTCTGCTTAGCAGAGTGTCCACAATATAGACCATAACCCCCTCCCCCCTCCCAAAAACAAATAAGTGGAAAGAAGTATATATTTTTAAAAAGTACATAAAGTGGAAACTTGTGTTTTGCCATTGTCATATGTATCACTTGTCTTGTGTTTGAACAGCAATTGCGCAAAGTGAGCGTACAATTTTCCTAATTTTTGAGTTTGAAATGGATTCAATTTTTTTTATTATTATCATTTTTCACTTTTTGTCTCACTTTTTGTAAATTTTGCCTTGTTTGGTCTGCAGAACTGTTTGATGTTGGAAGGTAGAGATCTCACCTTAGCACCATAATACTTCTGCTAAGCAGAAGTATATCCTTAATTTCCCGACAACTTTCGGATGAGCTGGCTTGAAAACGTCACTCAAATTACCCAAGTTTGGAACGCTCACTCGGTCGCTAGCTCGCCCAATGTGTATAGTTTCCAAAATACCCATTCCTCAAAAAGAGAGAAAGAGAGAGAGAGAGAGAGAGAGAGAGAGAGAGAGAGAGAAATAAATAAATAATGAAAGAAAGAAATGAATAAATAAATAAATGAATGAATGAATGAATAAATAAATAAATAAATAAATAAATAAATAAATAAATAAATAAATAAATAAATAAATAAATAAAGGGATGAAGAAAGAAAGAAAGAAAGAAAGAAAGAAAGAAAGAAAGAAAGAAAGAAAGAAAGAAAGAAAGAAAGAAAGAAAGAAAGAAAGAAAGAAAGAAAGAAAGACGAGTTCAAATCCAGGCCTCAATAAGAACACAAAAAAATGTAATAAATTATATTCTTATATGGTACGGATAAACGAAGGCACGTTGCATTGTTTTTGTGAATGTATGAAATATAAAGTTCATCGTGACGGACTTCTTCAAAATTTTGTCCTGCCTCTCGCATCTTTCACTGTAGAACCACTTTTATTTGGGTCTAAAAACTGTACTTTCAAAGAAAATTAAGATATATACATTTTAAAGCTGTCCATAGATATATTATTGAAACAGCTAGATTGACACCTGATTATATACGATATTTAATGTTGTATGCAAGTACATGGTTACATAATTAGAGGGCCGACTCCAACCACCCTCTCTCAATCTGTGAACACGTACTGTGGTGTGTTATTCTTCCTGTCGTGTGGCTTGCCACTCTATCTGTCATTGTTATTGTAGCCTTTTTCTTTGCGTCAGTCCTCAGTGTTGTCAAATGTCTTTAATTTCTCTCGAGCAAGAAAGATTAAAACAGGGCATCTCTCTGTTTACTAATTGCTTCAATAAAATATGTTTAAACCAAATGAATAAATAAAAAAGAAAGAAAGAAAGAAAGAAAGGAAGAAAGAAAGAAAGAAAGAAAGAAAGAAAGAAAGAAAGAAAGAAAGAAAGAAAGAAAGAAAGAAAGAAAGAAAGAAAGAAAGAAAGAAAGAAAGAAAGAAAAAGGAAAAGCTGTAAAATCTATGTGCCTGCAGAGTACAACTGTCCATAGTAGTTTGAATGTCATCTCTATTGATTTGTGATTTGAAAATATTACAGGCTTACAATTTGAAATACCCCTTATAAACATAATTAAAAATTTTATAAATTTTTGCTCCATATTAATCGGATATGCATTGGTTTCTAACATGCAGGTAGAAGCTGGAATGACATATCAATCAATTGGAGTTTTCAAGATTAAAAACTTGTATCAATTTGAACACACTCACTTCTGTAAGTTTTGTGACCTCACAGTGTGTTATGCACCGTTGTGTATGTTGTTAATTCTATTTTGATGTTCTTTCTTCTTCTTCTTTATGTTATTCCATAAACAATTTGATATGTATGCCTCCACGTATTTACACGTGGGAAAGAATTTGTATTCGCCTCTGGCTATTTTTCAAATTCTCTTTAAAGAAATAAGGTATATCAACAACACTCACTTGTGCACATATAAGGCGAAATGTGTGTCGAGGAATTTATGACCACAATAAGTACAGACGTTCTGTGCACCCTGGTGGCGTCCGACAGAGATGCTAGTCAATATTACAAAGAAAGAAGGGAGGAATGTCGGAAAAAGGGAAGAATAGAAGAGGGTTGATTAAGGAAGGAATGGTGGAGGGAAGAAACCGTTTAACTCACAGACATAAAAGAACTCATGAGAAACATGTATTCGCACAAAGACTAAATCAAATATATCACGTTCAGGTTTACCCCGAAGCCACTTTTTTTCAACTGTGTGAAAGACTTTATATTTAGGTGTAGTACTTCCTATTGAAAAAAAAAGTGTATGCTGATGTTACGTTGCCACGTTGATCGTAAAGTGGACCCACAGCTGCCCAGTAACACCGGGGCCGTTTCGAAATATGTAAAACAGGTCCCTGCTAAACAGCCAGCAGCACAATAAAACCCATACTACACAGAAACTCCAAAATTATTTGCGATGTTTTCAATTTAACCATGGTGATGCAATTAAGGAATTGCCCCACGTTCCTTTAATTTTGTGTGGCAAATCGAGAAGTCGTTTCTACTTTTGCCTCATGCTGGTAAAGGTATGTGCATTGCGGGGATATGAAATTCAAAATCTTGGACAACATTTAAAAAGTGATCGAATAAGTATATTAAATGCTCATGGCCCATGATTCGAAAGGAAATAGATCGGAAAAGTTCATCGCGCATAATCTGATTTAACCAAGTGCACATTAGAAACAAAGCATGTTTAATTTTAATTCCACTCTAACACTGTGTGGCGTTTCATTATTTGTAAAATTCCTACTTAATGTGAACATATGATGATGATTCAAACACTCTCCCCCCAGAAAAATAAATAAATAAATAAATAAATAAATAAATAAATAAATAAATAAATAAATAAATAAATAAATAAATAAATAAATAAATAAATAAATAAATAAATAAATAAATAAATAAATAAATAAATAAAATAAACAAAATAAACAAGACACAACAAAGGTTAAAGGCGTATTAGGCGCGGCCTAAAATTAAATCCATGTTAACAAACGAGTTGTCAGTTCCCAAGACGGGCGCATTATGGTAAGTGCAAAACAATGTAGCACAATGCCAAATGACCACAAGCCAGACTCTGGAAAAGCTTGTGGGCAGAGCGGCTTAGCTTGGCTGTCGGCGGAGCTGGATGGCCAAGCGTGTCGAATGAATAAGCTGGACACTTGGAATTTCATTCAGCCAATTTCAGCCGTCGACTGAGCTGGAGGCTGTTGTAACTGTGTGGATGGGCAAATAAGTATTTTCTGACGTAGAAAAATACAACTACTGAAGGTTTCATGCTTTACCCTCATCTCAGTGAGACTAGGGTTTTTTACATGCAAATTTGAAACGCCTAAAGTTTGTTGAAAGCCAGCCCAGCATTTTTGCACGAGAGCCATCCAGTTATACTCGTATCCAGCAAGCCAGTTCTAAGGGCGACATGGAACACTTAATACATGGAAATCATGTTACAACGCAGAGAAGGCGCATCGTTATCTGAAAATTCACGCCAGCTGAAGTGTATTCGCATGTTAGCGCCGCTACCTTTTTCGACGGCTAAACTCTATCACCTATCCGGATGATAAGTTAATGGATTTCCATGTTTAGTACAAAAATAGCGTAAAAGAAGAAAAAGAAAAAAGCTTGTATATATGTGAAAAGAAATGATCAATTATTTTTAGTCTTGTTGCTTCCCCTAAATTTATGTGGTAAATGAAAAAAAAATCAACAAAAGACGTAATGGATACTCGGTAGTATTGTTGACATAAATAACTGGCAACTAAATTAAAGTTAAACTTTTCTGCTTTTCCTGAAATTCTTTCTTTCTTCCTTCCTTCCTTCCTCCCTCCCTTTCTTTCTTTCTTTCTTTTTCTTTCTTTCTTTCTTTCTTTCTTTCTTTCTTTCTTTCTTTCTTTCTTTCTTTCTTTCTTTCTTTCTATACCAGCAAATTTGTCCGACACTTTTCTAGGATACTATTATACATAGAAACTCCAAATCTAGCATGATTTTACCTCCATACAAGGAGTTTGACCGTTTTATACAGAGGAATGAAGATGTTTAAAGTTATGCAAATCAGTTGCATTTGAAATTTTAAATCTTGAATATCTTCAAAAGTATAATAGATAGAGATGTCATTCCAACTTCTACTAGGGGGTTACTGACCAGTGCATATCTAATGAATTTAAAACAAAACTTGTAGCACTTTAAATTATGCTAATTAGCAGCATTGGAAATTTTGAAAATTGAATATCTTCAAAACTATTATAGATAGAGATGTCATTTTAACTTCTACTAGGGGGTTATTGACCATTGCCCATGTAATGAATCTAAAGCAAAAGTTGTAGCCATTTAAATTATGCTAATTAGCAGTATTCGAAATTTTCAATTTTGAATATCTTCAACACTATAATAGATAGAGATGTCATTCCAACTTCTACTAGGGGGTTGTTGACCATTGAGCTCCTAATGAATTAAAAATAAAAGTTATAGCAATTTAAATCATGCTAAATAGCACCATTAGAAATTTTAAATCTTTAATAACTTCAAAGCTATAATAGATATAGATGCCATTCCAACTTCTACTCCTGTGTTATGGACTAGTTGTACATTGCCATACCAATATGCTTTGAAGACACACACACTGATTTGCTATGCAGCAAATCTTCTTTCCTAGTTTTATACACTTTGCAGACATTACAAACCCATCATTACGCTGTGATTTTGACCGACTTTAATCTTTTTCAGGTTTGAGATTATGAACATTTAGCCTCGGTAATTCAAATTCTCATTGCTTCAATTACTTTTCCGTTTTGAATCGCAACTAAACCTTCTGATTCATTTCTAACGGGTGTTCTCTTATATCCCACTGAGGGTCATTTTAGACACTTTCCTCGTGTTTCACAAGTAGTTTAAACATACAAACATATTTGATAACAACATAAAATATATATATATACATATGTAAATATATATATACATATATGTAAATATATATATACATACATATGTGTGTGTGTGTGTGTGTAATTACGAGCCTCTCTTCATATATACTCACTCTTCCAAAAAGAAGTTTATGCAGCTTTCTTTTCCCAAACATCTTTATTTTTGAAAGACTTCAGATAGTCTGACTTGTTTTAAGAGATTGCCATCTATTCAAGCTTATGCTGACAGAAAAGTATAGATACATAGAGCATATTATAGTGCAGGCCATATACATTTGCAAAATTGTAATCCAGACCTTTCAACTGTGTGAAAATTTGGTCTTTTAAAAATGCTTGTTATAGAGACTAATATCTGCTATATTAGTCTGAAAATATGTAGTGCCTCTATCAACACCATGAACAAGTAAACCTGCCCGAACATGATCAAATGCACGAAAGAACCAATCTGGAAAGTGTGAAATATAAATGACATGTACAAACAATAACTTTTTCACAAAACATTTTTAGTCGTAACTTTATGTGATTGGTTTCAATATTGTTTTGTATTCATCCCTTTAAAATGACCAACACTAAATCTTTAATCACCCTGGGCGAACAGGTATGTAATCTTTGCCCAGGTTTGCGGCCTGAACAGGGTAAGCCGTAAGCCCCCTATTCCTTAACACAACACTGAGCCTGGCAGGCTACTATAGCATTGTATTTATGGTCAGGGTAATAAAACTTCCAGGAGAGCATTTCACCTGAGTGTCACACCCAATGATCTATGCTATGCTTATCTGCAGAAGTTATTCCCCACTTCATAATTGTATGTTGATATTATCATGCGCATATTTCTTTCTACAGTTTTACACTCTGGATTTTCTTTCTTTGTCTGGTAGTGTGTACTTTGCAACGGAACAGGTTTAGTCACAATCATCGAAAAATGCTTCGGAAAAAAAACTTTTCTTCACATTTTCTGTGTGATTTTCCCCGTTTCTCCCTTCTTCTTTTCGTCTGTCTCGGACCAGTCTCAATGTTCACTTTTTCCTCCATCATATTCTGTTTGTTCTCTTACAATGTGGTTGCCTGTTTGCTGCATACACCCAGTCTTGTGTTGTCAGTCAGGAATGTCGTCCTCCTGTACACACACACACACACACACACACACACACACACACACACACACACACAGACACACACAGACACACATCACACACACACACAATATCCATATATATATATATATATATATATATATATATATATATATATATATATATATATATATATATATATATATATATATATATATATATATATATCACGCTCAAGGTACATAGTCACAAAAATAGTCATATAGATCGAAAAATGCGGAACTTAAAATTAGAGAGATCTTTTGCTGTGAGCCCATTCTGTAAACTTTGGAAACCCCTTTGAGTTCCTCAAACGGGCGTCCCGTATTTCGTGTTAATTTACTCGCAAACTTGTTTTGTGCCGCAAAATGTGTCGTCTGCCCGATATGGACACTGTACAACGCACGATCCGTGGATTGTAAAATTCCCGTGCAACTGGCACTATGATCTAAAGATATTCATTTCATTTTTTTTTAATTACAAGAACTTTCTTTTGCTTCCTGGGTAGTCTTCGTTCATACATTTGATCTCCATTGGACTTGATCAAGGTGAAAGCATTAATTATGTAAGTCCAAGCTCACTTTCATGAATCAAGAGTAAAAACGATCCAACCGTAAGGTTACGTCTTTTGTGACCATAAGCCTATACGAATTAACATGTCCCTGTACTCATTCAACAGAGATTACTCGCCCGGCCCCACTCAACAAGGAACCGGTTTATCATAATTTACATATCTATCGCAGTGGCTTGTCCTATAAATTGTCCAGAGAATTGTAGCACTGTGCTCCCGAGAACTACAACGTCCCGGTGTCTTGCCAGTGGTGGCTGAGCGCTGTCAGGGCAAAGCCTGCAGGTCATCAGGGAAACCAGGGGAGAAAAAAGTCCAGGCATATCCCAGTCCGAGGGGGAAATCTGGTGCTTTGCCCATTGAACTTCGTACGACTGTTTAAGATTCACAATGACAAGATCTGATGGAATAGTAAGTTATTTTTCCCATTGTCTTTTTACTTTTTTTTTCTAATTATAAGATTCACAGTAACGAGATCTGATGGAAGTAAGTTATTTTTCCCATTGGGTTTTATTTTTATTTGTCATAACGCGTTACTAAACATGCATACCTTTTTTTAATTTTGCGAATTCTTGACACGAAAAAAATGTGTAACAGACTGGTGAGATGCTTCAAAGAATGGAATAGTCGTTTACTTGCTGCATTAGAAATATTAACGAAAATCTGGTTTACGTGCCGCTTTGAAAAGTTTATAACTACCGTGGGCTTTTTTTCGCCGTTGTACCGACTGATTATCAAGGGTCCACTTTCGATTGTATGCTGTATGCAAATATTATATAAGAGAAGTTTGTCAAGTCGCAAACCTTGTTTCTTCCATGAAGCAAGCTCCAGAATACCAGTCATACAATGAATTTACAAATCATACAACCAATATTTTATGCACTTGCGTGTTTTTTTTCATGGATATTTATTACCGTGTGTAGACCGTATAACATCACATTTTTATGATGCGCACACTTTTATGAAAAGATTCTAAATCGCAATGTTATGATTCGATTATTGTCGTCAAAGAGTATTGCCTGGGAAGCAGACTCTCTTTTTATTGCCTGCGAACATAATGTCGGAGACAGAGGGTCGCTTCGCAAACAACATGGGGCCCACAAATATAATTTAATTCTGGCGACCGCACACTTTCAGCATATTGTGATTAATGATTAGTGTCCAAGGGTGAACAAATAGGTTGGACAATTATCGTGAACGCCTTGCATGCATTTGTGAGGCTTCTTATTGTTCGTTTTCAGTTGTTTCTATAATTATATAAATCAGTGGATATTATTGCGTAAGATGTCTGAGAACGTCGATGTAATACAAATAAATCACGATAACACATTCATTGAAAAAATAATTTTACAATAAAACAAATCAAATCAGCCGTAATGTTGAAGCGACCCAACTTATTGTAGGCATAGATACCGTGCTGGGCATTAGACATTGCCCACAAGAGACCACGCAGCAAGAAAAGGAGAGAAAGAAAAACACCACACGCCATATTTGAAATTACAATAGACGCTCCATTAACATATGTTCTTAATGCAAAAATCAATGGAGTGTTCATTATCAAGTGTGAAATTGTACCGTTACTTACACTTTTCTCATCACCTGGGACAAAAAGGCGAAGTGTGTCACACCAAGACTTCAGTTTGGTCTCAGGTTTGAGATTTCATGTGTTTATGAGAACAAGTAATACATTCGATCCTCCACAATGGTGATCAAAGCAAATGGCTTTACTATTCTTTTGTCAGAAATTGTTCAGTGGTGAAATGATAATTCTGCACTGGAATGTTCCCGGGGTAGGGACTTATTTAAAATCATGTTTAGAAACACCTGCTTGGTAGTGTGCTAGTGACAGCAGCTAAAACAAAGCTCATGAGCATAGACCTAAATGCAGTTCCACCATGTTCAGTTTTGAAACTTGTACTAATTATTTTTTTAAGCTTCAACTTTGAATGCGTAACCTATTGTACGGTAAATATAAACATCACACAGCGTTTCTGCAGTGTATGATCGTGAAATACAAACCAAGCCAATGATGTACTAACACTTATCCACAAGACCAATAGCAAGGCAATGACTGAGTCAATGAAATGAGAAGTGTACAGAAAGTAAAATATTGATCCTTTGCGAGTTGCGTACCATTAAGAGAATTGCATGCTTCTGGAATACAATTGTAGCCCACAGAGACAGATCTTTGTGCACTTGCAGTGATCAATATTAGATGATATTTCAGTCAATATGCAGCGTTTAAGCCGATCACGATCAAGCACTTTGTTATGTCAAAGCCATGAAGACAGCTCATCATGAGAGTTCTTCAGATTCTTCTTAGCAGGAATCCTGTTTGTTTTTCTTTCTTTTTTTTCCAACATGTGCATAGCCATAGTTTAAGAAGTCATAATCGGACACTTTTAGTTTAATAATGATAATAATAATAATAATAATAATAATAATAATAATGATAATAATGATAATAATAATAATAATAATAATAATAATAATAATAATAATAATAATAATAATAATAATAATAATAATAATAATAATAATAATAATAATAGTAATAATAATAATAATAATAATTTATTAGGAAAACTTCCCCTTTACAGCGGGGGCACCAACGGAACCGGAGAAATTCCATGATGCCTCCAAGATATACACAAATAATCAGGCATCCTTATTATCAATCAAATAATCTTCGTATGTTGAAATAAGTATAGTAACTTTAATAATACAAGTAATAATTTATGTCCTCCGCACCAAAACTAGAGATAAACCATTCATTGGGACAAAAACTCTCGAAGTTTTATTCTCTCATAACTCCACTCCATATACAGTGACTGCAATGACATTTTATTGCTTCTTGGTTGTTGTAATTATGCTGCAGGTGAAGTTTTGATTTTATATGGAAGAGACCTTTCCGGATTTGGGGGGGGGGGGGGGGGCAGCAAATGCGGCTTTCTCTCCGGGCGGCTCAAACTACATATTACGGATCTTATCACCGTTATGAAAACTGGACATATTTTAATGACACACAGTATTTTTAAATGAAAGCATCCTTTCATGGCACTGTCTCTCATAGCTCTTTAAAAAGCGGCTGCATATTTTTTGTTTTTGTTTTTATGTTCAGTTTTTAGCTGTTTGTAATGCAGGCGAGACATTAGTAAAATGCATGTACTTCTACTGCAGACCACGCATACAACTGAAACTGTGTGGGGGGTCATGAATTAAGACCATTGTGAAAATAACACAATGCTATTTAATTTTCCACAGAACAAACCAACACTGAGTCCCTGTAATTCGTCGGCATCATATACAACATTTAGTTGAGAAAAGTATATTGTTTTATCTTGTACAGGGATTTATAAAGTTTCTCGCGTGTCCTGCATCAATCAATATAAATGTCTCCGACATAAGATTGTGAAACGTTGGTCTTTGTTTCTTTTGGAACACTCTCTTTTTTTGTTGTCGTTTTTATTTATTTATTTATTTATTTATTTATTTATTTATTTATTTATTTATTTATTTATTTATTTATTTATTTATTTATTTATTTATTTTTACTTTTTTTAATGTCCCTATCAGCAGTGTATATCTAAACCATATCTGTGGAAAACAGTCGGAGTTCGCTGTCTTACGTACGGAATGAACACTGTTAATCTATCCAAGGAGGCCACACGTAACAGAGCTCCTTGATCTAGCCTAAAGTGATATAAGGCTACACGTATTGTTTCCTTGATTGGAGGCTACTCAAAGCACGCTTATAAAGGGCTGCTTAGGCTTTAGTGAACGCCGGCGTCATTCTAGCCTGCTGAGGGTTTAAAATATTCCACTTGTTTCTCATATGGATACTGCTTCTTTAATTTATAGAGTGAGTAGGACAGATTCACCTGCCCGTTCGATATTTTTTTTTCATATTTTATCAAAGTATTTAACTAGTACTGTATGTGTACATACTATATGCCTCTCCGTGTGTGCAGAACCCATTTTATTATATACCTCAATGTACTTTTAAGGTAATCCGGGTTAAATAAATATGATTAAACCAATTTTTCCCGTTCTGCTGGTGTGTCAGGCTTACCAAACCTGCTTCTTTTGCTGCTGTTTTCGCGGAACTCTCTGACGCACGCATGTAGCTCCGGGATTATAGATGTGAATCTGGAATAGGCAAGGGCTGGAACAGAAGGTTCAGGAACTGCCTAAAAGAGGGCACTGGAGTCAGGGGAGGGCTAGGGTTGTGTATTCCCATTACCTTACATTGTAATTTGCAACTTAATAACTTGAAAACTACTGCACACAATATCAGACAGTATATCTATATGCATAACAAAATACCTCATAAAAATCACATAACCGCAGCTACAAAAGTGACTAGTTTATTTAAGGTTGCTTTAACATAGTACAAAGTAATGGGAATACACAGCTCTAGCCCTCCAAATGTTTGTGTATTCAGTTGTGTATTGGGGTGAATACACACCTTAGAACTAATTCTGACTTTTCCTATGCCAATGCTGTCAGCGTCCCAACAATTGCCTACCAGTTATGTGAGGTCAACAGGCTAACCCATGTTGTTGCTGGTCTTAGTGCTAATGGTGTTTCCACTTCTGATCATTTTCAAAATAGAAATGTGAAACGTAACCAGCAGATATCAATAGCTCCCCCCCCCCCCCCCCAGCACACTCTCACTCTCACCCTCTCACCCGCAGCACACAGCCTCAAATTTATGCCCCGTAGATGTCTAAAAATAGAATGAAGTGATTTTGAAGCAAAGAAAGGGATGGCACATGCAGGTGACCAGAGAGAACAACATACCAGTAAGTCGCGGGTCGGGGTAGAATGTGGTCATATGCTAGGAGTGCTCAGGTGAATCGGGATTGATCATAAATAAAGAAAGGTATGTCATGGAATGTTCACGTTGCCATACGAAATCTATATCTTGGGAATTTGTTTTATCATATTTTCCCAAATAAAACACAATTAGATTTGCATGATGAGCGTGTGTATAGGTTCCCCATTGCTTTCACTGATGAAAGAAAACTATTGACGAATGGTATTACTGGGGTTCCACACACATGCACTCATATGCTAGGCATATCCCTTCAACAGATTACGCAATCATAAAATTTGATCACATGTATGCGTTCATAACTGACCTAATCCAGTTTTATTGAGAAATTTTTGAAAAAAAAAAATGAAATCGAAAGTGGTCAATTAAAAACAAACAAAAAAACAACAACAAACAAACAAAAATAAACCCAGAAAAAAACTCAAACAAACAAAAAAGCAAAAAATAAGAACAAAACAGGTAACGTGTGCAAAAGCTGGGTCCTACAATCCTTTTACTATATAGTGTCAGTGGGGCGGCTTCACTTCAATTTCCATCATAGGCTAAAACTGCACCAAAGTCACGAAAGGTGCGTTCCAAAATGAGTGGCAAACGAAGTCATAAATTGGTTCAATATAACGCCTCTCTATTACATTATACTACTACAATGAAATTCAAAATTATATGATAGATTTGTCAGAAATATCTCAGTAAATTCTATATGTAGCCTAGCCATGTGAAACCTAAATAAATAAAAAATAAATCGATAAATGTTTTCAAAAAATTAAATTAAACAAAGCGTAATTAAAAATGCAAGTGGACAAAACCCATTTCGAATAAAATAAATATTAAAAAAAATAAGATAAGGAATAAAATATAATAATGAAATTAATAAAATGAAATAATAAACAATACACTTATTAATACTTAAAATGATGTAATGATGAGTTTTATTCTCAATTCTAACAGAGTTGAAGCAGAAAGTAGTGAGATCTTTCTCAGAAAATCCTCCAAATAATCTGTGCTGTTCAGGCCACCAAAGAGGATTTATGAAGGAAATGAAACAAAATAAGGTTCCCAAATTGGTATATTCCACAATTATAGATTCAGAAACTGGAAAGCAATTCTCAATGATTTATAAGTGGCAACAAAAACTAAAAATACGTATATATGAAAATGAATGGTTGGAATGTTTTGAAATCATCTATAAATAAACTATATCAACAGCCCTGAGAGAATTGCAATATAAGTTTTTGCACAGATGTATATTTTAAATGGTCGTTTACTTAAGTTCAAAATGTCAGACTCCAATAACTGTAGTTTATGTAAAGTACACGTCGAAACTGTGAAACTTTTATTTTGGGAATGTAGAATAACAACTGAATTTTGGAATAAGCTTTTTCACAAATGTACTGTTGGGCTGGTTCAAATAAACTATTTGTCAGTAAAAGGGGTATTCTTGGGAATCTCGACATCAAAACCAATATCAAATTGGATATTTTTATTAGGAAAAAGGTGCATATTTACATGTAAATTATACAATAACTCTCTACCAGACGTGAAACTTTTCAACACTCATGTAAATCAAATTAAACAAACAGAAGAAAATATTGCCACAAGGAAAGGAAAACTTAATGCACATAAGAAAAAGTGAAACCAGTTTTATATAGACATTACTTTATCAAATTTCTACTGATGTTATCATATACTGCTATTATGTAACCCTTAATTATAGTATGGTATCTTTTCTTCTTCTCATATATTATTTGTTACTTATATATTTATATGTATAGACTATACGCAACGGGTCTCTGAAATTGAATTACTGTAAAGCAAATGATTTAATACAGCTGCCATGATTGGGTAATGCCATGTAACCATTTTGGAAATAAAAGACTGTCACAAAAAATTACTTGGTTTTCATGGCTTTAGCAAATATTCAAAGTAAGGCGTCACAGGCCCTCTTCTTGGCTTCCCTTCCTACCATGCCTCAGGACTTGTTTAATTCTAAGCATCTTGCATGTCATGGGTTACCTCCATGATCAGTTGATTAAATACCGAGTTGTCTTTATCATCAGCAGCTTCCATTTCACTGTCTCTTTCTTCCCCTTCTTAAGCACTCCAGCTCACCCAACCTATTATGGCTTGTTTAGGTTCAGACTCCTCAACTCCATTATCTTTGATAGATCTATTGGTTCAGCGAAACTCTCTTCACTTAGCCAAGTAGCATTGTATGTCGTGCATATTAGCAAAAATAATACCACAACATTCACAGGATGCCACCTCTGTATTCTTTTGCTATTCCGCTTGACGTATTCCAGGTGAACCAAATTGTACACTTTCAACAGTTCCTGTTTCCAATGTTTGGTGATTTGGTATGTCCGGCCCCTCACATATGACCTGCTTAGCCATCTGGTCTTGGTCTGTTTTGTTTTTCCCTTTTGTCTGTGAAAATATTTGTTCTGATTCCGTCATGATCCGGTGTGTCAGGCTCCAGGTCCACCAGTTCATTAATAGCAATAAGGCTTAGTTTTGGCTCTCTTGTATTCATCCATCATGTGACTGGGTTTGTGGAGAAACATGTGCTGACTCATGGTTTTCACTTGGTGATCAGATGCCATATTGAACAAAGCAAGATGATGACAATTTCTTCGTATAGTCACAGCATTTGGCTCATAAAAGTTTTGCATCAGAACAATGACAGAGATATTACGATGGTGGCTTTCTTTGGTACATGAATCTCTGATTCTTGTATCTTTCCCAAATTGACTCATTAGGTCATCGAACACTACATTTATTCTTGTTGCATCAAGAATGATGTTGTCTATCAAATTTGGTGGTATACCTTAGATGAATTCAATTGCAGGTATGTTTCTCTGTATGTCTCCATGCAGTGGCTGCCATTGTCCATAACATTAAATAATACTGTGAGGTAATGGTTCAATGAGGCTCACTTCTAAAACTCTTATTTCCTCACATCATGCACTGCATTTGCTCTTTCGTAAAAATAATTCACTGCAAAATAGAGAAGTGGTTTTAATGGCAAATAAAATCTGAACACTTTCACATACCATCAACTTGGTTATTTAAAAAACCGCCTGTTTAAGTGAGGGTTCAAATATTTGTTTATTCATTCATTTATTATTTTTTTTGGAGGGGGGGGGGGGGTATAAGGTCCACTGAGAGCAGCTGTCACAAGTTCGGGTTCTGCGGTAAAAAAAAAAAAAAAACTAGAAAAGGAGATTTGCTTCACTGCAAATCTGTCTGGCTGCCTTCAAAATGAGAACAGTCTGAAATGCTACTCTTTGCCATTGTCCAACATAATCTAAATTTCGTTAATAAGCCTATTTTTGTAAAGTAAAATGTACAACATTGGTTCTTGGTTTATTGGATGTGGCTATGTCACAAACTTATAGAATGAAGTTTGAATGAAGCTAGTATCTATAATAGTTTTTAAGCTTTTCAACATTTTAATTTTGCGTATTGCCTTATTTGCATAAATTGAAAGACTACAACTTTGGTTTGTGGTTCATTGGATGGTGCCTTGCCACAAACGCATTAATTCAAGTAGGAATGGCACCTCTATCTACAATAGGTTTGAAGCTATTCAAGATTTACATTTTGCATGTTTACCTAATTTGCATAAATTAAAATCCTACACCTTTGGTTCATGGTTCATTGGATGCCGCTTTGCCACAAACCTATAAATTGAAGTTAAAATGGCATGTGTATGTATAATGGTTTTGGAAACATTCAACTTTGAAACTTTTCAAAGCCCTTTATTAGCATAAATTAAAATTCGGCTGAAGTTAAACTGTCCATTATCTTGGCAGGTGTTACAAATCTATATATGTACATTGAAATTTTGAGTATCTGCAATATTTTGGAAGATATGGAGCTTTTAAAATTTTAATTGCCCCTAAATTTGCATACTTTTAAACATCATGACTATTCCAAATGAGATGCACAATTTCACTGGTTAGGTAAGTCACCATTGCAAGTTTGGTGGTTTTTGGAAAAATATTGCTTGAGAAAATCTCCAGACCAACATGGTTGTGAAGAAGAAAGGAAGCAAAGAAAGAAAGGAGGAAGGACGGAACGAAGGAAGGAAAGAATAAAAAGAAAAAGAAAGAGAGAAAAAAGAAAATTCCAGTGTTTACTAATACAGAGAAACCTCTCTAAAGTGGGCACCCTTGGGACCAGAGAAAAGTCACCCATGGGACCAGAGAAAAAAGCCCATTCCTGAGAGGATCAGCTTTTCTGGGAAGGGATGAGTATGTTTGCATGTGCATGTACATTATTCATACATGCACATATACATTTACAGTGTATACATATTATAATTCAAGGGGATGTATTTACATGCAATACAAAACTGTCTTTTCTTTTTTTATCACATACACAAATTTAACAGAAGCTGTCACTAAACTACATAAACATGTACCTGTGAACCAAGATCAGACTATACTGTCTCAGTATTGGCTATGAAGAACAGGCCTCATCTCACTAGTTACAAGAAAACAAAGACAAGTGTCCATTGAGATGACATAATTTCTACCCTCCTTGATCTGGCGGACTCAGCTCTTTATTTAGTCTAATTTTAACAAAAGTATACTCGAGCTTGATCTGCCTAGAAGTCTGGAGCCTGTGTTCCCTTGGGACTGATAAGCTCAGCATACTAACATTGCCTCAGGCAAAAACAGGCCAGCTAGGACACCAGTTTCAGTAAGGTCTGTTCTGCAGTAGTGGAAATTATAGCCTGCCTGGTACATATGGGATCATGGAGTCAATCTGTTCCTGCATGAACAGAAAGAGATACTCTGTATTTTATTGAGAGCCTCACTACACAGTTGTTGGGAGCGCCCCCCCCCCCCCCCATTTGCTGAAAGACCCAAATATTCCAAAGCATACACCTAGCACGCATGGATAGAAAGCTACCTGTGAGACAGGTTCAAGCTAATTATATATGAATGCAAAATGGTGGCCTGGCACCATGGAGGTCAAGCAATAGGTCATACCGCAAGCATTTCAAGGCCGGCATGTGGATCGGGGAGAAATTTGATGAATTTAGCATGCATTAAAATTCCCCAAGTTTTGTTTGTTTGCTATTGGATTTGCCAGTTGTCTAAAAGCTATATATGCAAGTTACAACTTTGTGTCTATTTCCAATGGTTTAGAAGATGTGGAGCTTTTAAAGTTTAAATTTGCATAATTTTTTATCATAATAGCTATTCCAAGTCAGATGCATAATTTCTCAGGTAAGTCATTTATCATGGCAAGTTTGGTAGTTTTTGGAATACTAAGGTCCGTGAAAAATTCCGGACAAGTCTGGTCATAAAGAAGAAAGAAAGAAATATAGAAAGAGAGGAGGAAGGAAAGAAAAAAGAATTCTCGGAAAAACAAAATGTCTGGGTTGGCACCCAGGCATAAATACTACTATCCTAAATTTTCACTTAGGTCTATCATTTCCTAAAATCTCATTGGCCTACCAGTTACACAAACACACACACACACACACACAGATATATATATATATATATATATATATATATATATATATATATATATATATATACATATATATATATACATACATACATATACTTTTATATATATATATATATATATATATATATATATATATATATATATATATATATATATATATATATATACATAATTACTGGCTTACTAACTGGCAGAAAACAATTACAAGTCTGTTGGGGAGACTGGGGAAGGTTGGAACACGGGGTCAGATGAAAGTTTAATTACGATAGAGGATTTCCTGCTTAGCAAATCAGTGTGTGTGTGTCTTCAAAGCATATTGGTATGGCAATGTACAACTAGTCCATAACACAGGAGTAGACGTTGGAATGACATCTCTATCTATTATACTTTTGAAGATATTGAAGATTTAAAAGTTCAATTGCCCCTAATTTGCATAATTTTAAACATCTTCATGCCTCTGTATAACAAGGTCAAACTCCTTGTATGGAGGTACAATCATGCCAAGTTTGGAATTTGTATGTATAATAGTGTCCAAGAAAAGTGTCCGACAAATTAATTGAGAAAGAAGAAAGACAGAAAGAATTTTAGGAAAAACAGAAAAGTGTGTGTTGACACACACACTTTAATAATAACTGCTCCCCATAAATGTATATCCGTCTTTTGCACCTATGAGCAGCACCTTTTATCCTAAGCCCACTTTACAATGCGAGGCTAAGTTTGGTGGCAAATTATTGGTATGATTCGGAATGCGACGTTTGTTTTTCTGCCTATCCAGTAAATATTTCGTATGAAACATTTTTGGTCACATTTTTACACAATAAAATATTAAGCTAAGTTACCCAGTGGTATAAAATCCCCAGTTGGCAGATAGTTAGCAGCACAAACTGTGACAGTGATTTAATTGTTGATGTGTATTCCTACAGTATGGAAAATGCACATTAACAGTGAAAGGAGCGAGTTGAAACATAGTGCAAGGGGTGTTTTGAAACATGTCTATACTCTGCCTTATTTTAAACTTGCCCCAGATAATCTGGACCATGTTTCCACCTGCCCTTGGGGTTACATGAAACAGTTTCAACATACCCCTGGGGTCTAATAGAGCAGATTCAAGCTGCACCTGGGGTTAGAAGAAACAGTTTCAACTACCTCTAGAGTCGGATGGAACATTTACCAGTGGGTGATTGTCAACTTTTATTTATGTACACATATGCATACTTATTTACACACACATGCATCCAGTAATACTCAAGAATACAATAAATATTATCCAACACAAACATTCATATTTCAAGAATGAAGAAAAGTAACACCAGGAGAGACTGGGGAGAGCCGGAATATGTAAGAGTTCAGGTCCAGTATCATCAAACATATTCTGCAAAATATCATATTGTTACATTTAAATGGCAGAGAGGTCCGGCTAAAATGAACATTAATTAACTTGTTTAGGTAGGATAATTATGTCTGTGTGCCAACACAGACATACTGTTTTTCTAGGAATTCTTTATTTCTTTCTTTCTTTCTTTCTTCTTTCTTTCTTTCTTTACAGGCAAATTTGTCCGACATTTCATTTGAAAAGTATTTTACATAGAAACTCCAAACTTGGCATGATTATACTTCTATACATGAAGCCTGGTCTTTTTGTAAAGAGGTTCAACGGTTTTGAAAATTATGCAAATTAGGGCCATTTGAAAATTTAAATCTTGAATATCTCCAAAAATATTATAGGTACAGGTAATCAATCCAACTTCGATTAATATGTTGGTTAGACTGCACATTTTTGTAATTTACATGTGACCTCTAAAGGTCAAAGGTCAATGTCATTTTCACATTTGAAATTTTCATCTAGCCATAACTCAGTCAATTTTCAACCAATTTTAACCATGTTGGACCCAACCTGTAGGTATTGCAACACTGCATATTTTTGTAATTAACATGCAATGCCTAAAGATTAAAGGTCAAGCTCATTCAGGCCTTTTTGTTAAAACTAGCCATAAGCGTAATGGAATGTGAAGTACCAAAGGCTTCAAAGATGGTATCAGTCAAGATTCTGGGGTCCGCTTTGGTAATTGATACTTTTAGCCCAGATAAGGGAGCCTGGGTTTGATATCAGGCTACGGGCAGCATGCTTGTCTGTATGTGTGCCCCTGAGTAGCACACAGAATGCCGTGTGTGACTGATTTTGTCATGTTTACACAAGACAGACAAGACGTAACTTAAAACATTGGAACAACACATAATCAATTAATTGGGTAAGACATAACAGATTCAACTGAAAGCCACAGGAAGCTGTAGCTTTCCTTGCAGTGAGGTTGCAAGGTTAGGATATTGTACAAGCCACGGGTAGCCAGGTCAGTGTTCAATGTAAACAAAGCATGCACAAGTATGAATAGACTGACGTCTGCAAGTTGTATCATGCTTAGAAGACTACTTGGTTCATGAGAATGAAATGGAAAAGAATGATGACACAGTCTGTGGTAGTTTATATATCATTTCATACTATCAAAGATGTTGTCTTTCTTTCTTTCCTTTTTTCTTTTTTATGGATGTGTGCCAACAGACATATTGTTTTTCTAGGAATTCTTTCTTTCTTTCTTTCTTTTTCTTTCTTTCTTTCCTTCCGTCCTTCCTTCCTTCCTTCATTCCTTCTTTCTTTCTTTCTTTCTTTCTTTCTTTCTTTCTTTCTTTCTTTCTTTCTTTCCAGACAAGTTTGTCCGACATTTTATTTGAAAAGTATTACACATAGAAACTCCAAACTTGGCAAAATTATACTTCTATAGATGAAGCCTGGTCTTTTTGTAATGAGAGGTCATGCTTTTCAAAATTATGCAAATGAGGGCTAATTAAACTTTTATATCATCAATATATTATATACTATAGTAGATGTGGTTCCGAGTGTATAGGAGTTTGATCATAGCAAGGTAAAGGCCACCTTAAATGTCAAGGTCATGTTAAGGTCAAAGGTCAGTTTTAGGCCAAGGTGTCATTTTTAAGTTGAAGGTTCACTTCAGGTAGAGGCCATCTCAAGGTCAAAGGTCATTTCAAGGTCAAAGGCCACTTTCGATGGCGGCTTTCTTCTAGCCATAACTTGGTCAATTTTTATCCAATTTTGATCATGTTTGGTTCAAATTGTAGCTATTGCAACACTGCACATTTTGAAAATTACATGTGACCCCAAAAGGTCAAAGGTCAATGTCATCTGGACCTTTGAAAGTTTCACCCGGCCATAACGCGGCCAATTTCCATCCAATTCTAATCATGTTGGACTTAAATTGTGGGTATTGTAACACTGTACATTTTTGCAATTTACACGTGGCCTATAAGGTTAAAGGTAAAAGGTCAAGGTTATTTGAACTTGGAAATATCATCCAGCCATAAGCTTAATGCAATGTGAAGTACCTAAGCACAAAAGTTGTACCATTTAATATTTACAGCTTTTGAAGGCACACAGACAGATTTGCTTTAAAGCAAATCTTCCTTTCTAGTTTTATTTCACTTTATTGAGAATGTTTCAACTAACCCCTTTGCATGTTTCATCTTACCCCTTGTATGGGGTAATATGAAACATTTGACTGTCGATAGTTTTCAATATATATCTTGATAATGTTCCATAATGTATGAACAAGACAATTCCCATGCTTGCAGGCCCTTTTTGTTTTGTTTTTTAATTGTTATCTTCTAATAAGCCAGTAATTAAATACTTCTGAAGATCCAGGGCCTTGACTTTGAAGTGTTGCAACTCTCCCCAGTCTCCCATACCTTTCAGCAAAAGTAACTACAGTCACACTTCCTTCTTTTTCGAAAAAAAAAAAAAAAGAGGCTGGCTGCAAATTCAGCACAACTGGTCGACAATCTGATCAGGGAGGATGAATTCGCGATTTTTCCTGATAAACATGCGCGAAATTAATATGCAACTCAGTGGAAAGGACCATGGCTCGTGGGGAAGCGAGGCAGGTAGTGTTTGGCTGTGGTGAGGTCTATAGGTTTGATAGCCTGAAGAAAGTCCGTCGTGGTTTAGAAGTGTGCGTGGCTATGCTATAGCTACGCCATGCCCATTTCAAAGAAATTTCTTCATGCCATCAAGCCAAAACTTTGAGCCCCTGCATGCCGGTGACTGAGTGCGTTGATGAAGGTCACGTGATTGGAAAGTTCATTCAGAACTCGGTCTTTATCACCTGGGATCAGAACATTCTTTGTGCTTCTAAGAGCATTTGCCACAGTAACATTATGTAACATGTTTCATTTCAAGCCCTATGCTTAAGCATATAAGAAAATATGCACGTTACACATGTATGTGCAAGAAATAAAACTATTTCGCAACATCACAAATAAACATATATTCCCAAGATTATGTATGGCCAAAAATACATTTTGTGTCGTTCAAATTATTTTACTTCAGGAAGGCATGTATACCATTTAAACTCATTCTGTAATTGTTCTCAATTTTTTTCAGTACTGGTAAATATAGATGCATTTTAATACACATTTTGGCTTTTATACAATATGAACTCTGCGTGGTGTTAATATCATACTTATAGACACACATTTATTGCAAAATGCTTTTGACGAATAATATTGGTTTCGGTGCCATGTGCCCCAGCTCACAGATTAGACAATGATAATGTGCTTGGCGGGCAGTGAGTTTTCCTTAAACATGTTACAAGGTTATGACCAATTACGGGACTTGATGTAACTACACCTTTGCCAAACCTCACTGTGTTCAAAATTATCGCAGCATGGCAAAAACGGGGGCATTCTTGTGTCAAGTTTCCTTCATGAATTCTTTTATGATGTTACGTTCCACTTTAGGAGGGGTCATCTCGTAGAAATGCCACATCTCTTCCGCTATATATAAATTGCACCACAGGGTCAACCAGCAGAATGATACGAACCCATTCATACTGACCGCCAAATCACTGTCCACCGACAATACTGATTAGGTTCAGAATGGAACAAACAAAAATCGGTGCCCCCCCCCCCCGCTTTTTTTCCTGTTTTAAACACCTTCTGCTGCCTGACGCATATAATCTATATACCAAAAGATGCGTGACAATCCACTCTCTCGATCCCTGCCTAATAGATGAGTTGTCGGACGTATTTCAGCCAACTCGGACCACTTTATTTCTCGCAAAGCGTCCCGATTCCAAATTAGACCCTCATCGTTGAACGGAAGTGACGCCTTCTTACAGACTCAAATTTCTTCTTTGTTCTGATTGGAATTTTGAAATTATTCAAAATTGAAGTTGTGTGTTTTCACCTAATTTGCATACACTTTGGTTATTTGAGTGCACCAATAGCACAATTGCTTGCTCGGAGAGTCATGCAACAGTCAACAACAGACAAATAAAGACACTAGGCTTATTACATTGGTTAACCATAGTCCATGTCACTACCGGCCAAAAAACAAAATGACACAACAATTCATTGATCTCTGTTCATACACCACTAGTGGAAGGTCAATGAAAAATAAAATATAGCTGAACATTTCTTCTAAAAAGGAACCACATTCGTACCACAAAATATCACATAAAGACAACCACACACATATCTGTCAAAATTAGGTCCATAGCGACCAAGCTAAATAACAAGTTTACTACCACCGTTACTATTTCAACTGCTGCTGCTGCAGTTGCCACTACTACTACTACTACTACTACTACTATAGTAGTAGTAGTAGTAGTAGTAGTAGTAGTAGTAGTAGTAGTAGTAGTAGTAGTAGTAGTAGTAGTAGTAGTAGTAGTAGTAGTAGTAGTAGTAGTAGTAGTAGTTGGGTGCACGGTTGGCTGAGCGGTAACACACTGCGACTCGGATTCTATTCTCGGACGGGAGAGCAAGCGGAAAGTCCCTGCCACTCTGACGGTGGTTTTCTCCTGCTCCGTCCGTTTTCTCCACCACACGAAAGGGTAGGAAGAAATCACTTGCATCTATTTATGCAGAGTGACTCGATAAGTTAGTACTTGACCTGTTTCGCAATACATAAAAAATTAATCGTTTGTATTTATTCTACTTCTACTACTCACAATGATAACAAAAACAACAACTCTTAAATAATGTAAAATGGTAATGAAAGCGTTAGCATTAAGTTTCACAAACAAAAAATCCCAGTGCGAGCAGCAAAAGCTACTGACTTGCAACCTACCGTGAATAAGGAAAATGGAAATGTCACACGCTATAGCTGAAAACATAACTGTCATCTGGCCTATATTTTTGTTTATATTTTTCTTCCTTTCTTTCTTTCTTTCTTTCTTTCTTTCTTTCTTTCTTTCTTTCTTTCTTTCTTTCTTTCTTTCTTTCTTTTTTGTTGCCCTTTGTCTTTCTGTCAGTCTTTTTGTTTTTGTGCTTTTCTTCTTTTTTGTTTTCCTACTTTTCTTTTTTTCCATGGCTACCGACGAATTTGATGCCAAATTTTTGCCCTGAATATAAGCTGTAACACCTGGAAAAAATCGGTGTAATCTTATTAATCAATTGAAAACTTTTAAACTTAAAGTAATTTTGAAGTGGAATTAATTCGAGCGTTTCAAAATACTAAGAGCATAAGAGCCATTTAAATTTTCTCTAATCAATATGTTACTAGGAACACTAGTAATCACTAAAATAAACTAAAACATTTGATGGTCTCGGCATATATTGGGTACACATTTTTATCGTTAAATTCAGAACGTTTTATGCAACAAACTGCCTCCTTTTTGAAATCACTAGAGCTTGTTTAAACAGAGCTTAACTTTTAACTTTGAGGAACATAATCCGCATGCAACTTTTCCTATTCAAAATTACCAGACATTGCCCTGTGTCATAAATGTCTGTTTTTCCACAAAACGTATAGGCGATAATAAAAGAGCTTCGGAACACTTTGGGTGCACTGTGGACTGAGTACGCCGATCACAGCTTTTGGAAGAGGGTTAAGTCACCAATTTGATGTAGAATAGAATTTGTGAATCGTGCATGCCCTTTGAACGCTTTAATCATTTTCAATGTATTTGTGGTTTGGATGAATGAATGCAATGTATGATTCCTAATACATAGTAAGTATTCAGACAAATAAGTTACAGAAGTATTTAATCCAAGGAATGCTCATTTTCATATATGTGGTCTGCTTGAGTAAGGAAAGCCAAAACCAAACAAAATTCTTTGTGCAGTAGTTTTAGCAGCAACATCTGACAGATATGCCATTGCAAAAAGATTGTTGAATTGAAATTACTGGTGTGATTTTGACCAAACCTCCTTGACTGATAGAGAGATTTTGACGGCTGAGTACCTGCACGTCAGATTTACATTCTGAAGTTCCGAGAGAATTTTGTATTAAGGTAAACTGAGCAGGCAAGATGGATGGGAACATCAACACCCTCTTGCGAGCAGTTTAATGGCATCTCTGACTGTGAACACCCACAAGTTTGCGACAAAAAATTAGCCGTATAAGAGTACTCATCATCCCGTAAGAGTGTAACCTGAACCGCAGTTTGTATTGAGGCTTTGATAATGAAGCATTAAGAATGATGTAATCCTTGCAAAGTATAGTTATTGTACCCTTTGCATGTTGTGACCAAAAATGCAACCAATGCATTGCCGGTGGGTCTTCACAGCTTGTCTTGATCCTTATCTTGTTAAAGTCTCACTTATGCAATGAAAGGTTTGTATAGAACACAATCACCATATTCTGTATTGAAGAACCGCCAATATAAAACGGATGGGCTGCTGCGTGTTCTTACCTGCACATTTTTCTTTGCCAAATCTTCAATGCCAGGTGCAAAGAGATATATGTACATATTGATGTTAGTTTATTTATATCCAGTGTTTGTTTTCAGTGAAGACTGCGCAGAGGCTGCGTCTTCAACAGACCTTCCATGATGTTTGCTTCCATTGTTTTTTTTTCTTTAATAGACATTAGGTAGTCCCTTCAACAGTTTCTTTTGAATATGAAATACATTATTTAAGCCAAGGGTACCTCATATTGAATCTAACGCTATTTTTTTTTCAGAAATCCTGGTGCCTTTTTGTTTTGGTTTCACTGGTACCCTTAGCAACGTCTCAGGATCCCACTACAGGTAAGATTTTTTCTAGCTTTTCAACAATGCAGTTAAATGAAACGGAATAAGAGCCAAATGACTTTGATATTCTACAAAGATGACAAAATAAGGTACGGCATGCATGTCATTGGCTATATAAGAAACTAATGCTGTGTTCACGAAATAGATTAGCAAACAAAAAATCTAAAATTTCGGTTTTCCTGAATGAAAAATATCAATGTCTTGATAAACGTAACTTTGCCTGACAAGTAGCAATAAATATAAGCATTTTCTGTGGTTCAAATGCGTCATTTTACAGAACTGGGTTAAGCGACATCATTTTTCGGCTGCTTGTCCGATGCCTTTGTGCCATTTAGTAACCTGTTAGAATATTTAAGTCACCTGTAAACAGGGGAGGCTTCCTTGAAGTCGCCTATTTTGTGTTCTTCTTTTTTGCTATTTTTTCTGTCTGTGTCGACTTTGTCGCCACAAAAACACCGCCGCCTATAGTCACTTCTGGTTTTCTCCAAATTTATGAAAGTTGTGTCAAACCAGATCTTCATATAATTGATCGTGGTTTGTAGGTCATGACCTACGCAGATAGAAACATATTTTCCCACTATAACTTTTTATGAATTTCCGCTAAGATCTTTGGCTGGTTAGAAAATTGGCTAACACATCTTTGTTTGTTTACATATGAACATTTCGGGGTCACGATTAAGATGAATTTTATCTCCTGATACATTTTCTCAATTTGCATATGACCCCTATGAAAAAAAAGGTCACGGTTAGGTTCATCTGCCCGCTTACACACATAAACAGGACATCTGAAAATCATTTTTGACTACAACACTATTTCTTTGCTTTAATTTGCCCCCCTCCCCCTTTTTGGGGGTGGGTGGGTGGGTGCATGAAAATGAGTCTTTGAACAATTTCTGTCATTGGCATACGTCACCTCAAGGGCGGTTCAGCTACTCAAAATTACAACGTGAAAATGAAGAAATGCTCAGATTTTCTGTTAACCTGATTATGTCTGGGTACAAACCCAGACATTTTGTTTTTCCAAGAGTCCTTTCTTTCTTTCTTTCTTTCTTTCTTCCTTTCTTTCTTTCTTTCTTTCTTTCTTTCTTTCTTTCTTTCTTTCTTTCTTTCTTTCTTTCTTTCTTTCTTTCTTTCTTTCTTCTCTACGACCAGATTTGTCCGGAGTTTTTCTCGGACACTTTTATTCCGACAATCACCAAACTTGCCATGGTGACTCACCTACCGGTGAAATTAAGCATTTGGGTTAGAATAGTCATGATATTTAAAATTATACAAATTAGGGGCAATTAAAATTTGAAAAGCTCCATATCTTCCAAACTATTGCAGATTGCCACAAAGTTCTAACCTACACATATAGCTTTGAGACAACTGGCAAATCCAATAGCATACAAAAAAAACTTGGGAAATTTTAATGTATGCTTAATTCACCGAGTTTCTCCCCAATCCAAATGCAGCCCTTTAACTGCTTACTGTATGACCTATTGCTTGAGCTCTATGGTGCCAGGCCACCATTTTGTATTCATAATTAATTAGCTAAAACCTGCCTTACAAGCAGCTTTCTATCCATGCATGCTAGGTGTATGCTTTGGAAGGTTTGGGTGTTGCAGCAAAAAAAAAAAAAAAAAGAAAAAAAAAAGGAGGGGGGGGGAGACTCTCAACAGCTGTGTAATGAGGCTCTCAATAAAATACAAATACAGAGAATCTCTTCAGTTCATGCAAGACCAGATCGACTCCATACTGCCATATGTACGAGGCAGGCTATAGTTTCCACTAGAGCTGCACACACCTGTCAGTGCACCATGACTGAAACTGGTGTCCTAGCTGGTCTGTTTTTGCCTGAGGCAATGTCAGTCTGCTGATCTTATTAGTCCCAAGGGAACACAGACTTCTAGGCAGAACAAGCCTGAGTGTACCCTCTGTTAAAATTAGATTAAATAAAGACCTGAGTCTTCCAAAATATTGCAGATACTCAAAATTTCAATGTGCATATATAGGTTTGTGACACCTGCCAATATAATGGACAGTATAAGTTAAGTAGAATTTCAAATTATGCCGATAAAGGGCTTTGAAAAATTTCAAAGTTGAATATCTCCAAAACTATTATACATATAATACATTTAAACTTTCTTTTATAAGTTTGTGACATGGCCACATCCAATGAACCAAGAACCAAAGTTGTAGCATTTTACTTTATAAAAATTAGGCTAATACATGAAATTTAGATTATGTTGAACAATGGCAAAGTGTAACATTTCAAACTCTTATTATTGTGAAGGCACCCAGACAGATTTGCTGTGAAGCAAATCTTCTTTTCTAGTTGCCTTTGCATGTTTCTGCATCCATTGCTTCTGCTTCAATAGATAACCTTATGTACAGTTTTTATACGTCTCAGATATATTTATAGATCAAGTTTGTAAGACTCTTCTTTAGACTGCCTTTGCAAACACTATTGCACATAAAACTGGATGATACAAACTTTTAGACTCTACCAATTCTTTTTAACAGCACTAAAACTTCTGCACCTGAAAATTGTTGCGCGACCTGGACCTTTATTGGCATAGATCTTGACCGACGTCAGTTTTAAAACACATTTTGTCCCATAACTTGCGTTTATTTTGAATGGGTTTGGACTGATCCTTGTTTCTTTGATAATTAATATCTCCATAAAACTTTTTCTGTCTGTCCCACACTTTTATAAGGCCAAGGCAAGGCCTCTTGTGACTTTGACGTTTAATTTGGCATTGCACCAAGTGGTTTCATTGTATTTCTCGAAGAGAGACCTGTATAAAAAGTTACCTGTCTTGAAAGTCGTATGGGGGAGACTTAATTTATTGATAGCCTTGTGATTACAAACCGCTGGTTTTCTTTACGCTCTATCCGCACCAACTAACAACGATGTACAAGGATGTGATGATCTGCAGGTTCTCTAGAAGTGTGTTCAGTATATCTACAACGAAATCAATATCCTCAAATAAGTTCCTTAAACCACACATCTACATTACCATCTGGCTTTACCAGTGCAATCGTTTTGACTTCAGTCAAAACAGGTTGATGTTTCTGGCTCGACCGTTTAACTGCGACCCTTGAGGAGTAAACGGAATGTGTTACACCATATTTCAAAGCTGACTGAACAATCTTGTCTGGATCAGTCCTCAAAGCAGCAGTCGATGCAGCGTTTATTAGCACCATATTACTTTTAAAGACTGATTCAATGAGACTATAAGATAAAGTATGGGTTGAGATGGTTAAGTGGCCTTGCATACGTATTTTCACCTGTCTATCTGTTCTCTTGCAGCTGCACCGGGGTACCAGGGGGAGGAAAATTTCAAGGTGTACTGCCACAAAAATGCTCGATGCTTTGTGAGCCAAGGTAACTTCCTGAATTGTTTCTGCTCTTTATTGCATGTAGATACATACATACATACATACATACATACATACATACATACATACATACATACATACATCACGTGCAAGCGTATTGATGACATTGCACCATGAGCATTTGCTCATTTGCCCGTATTAGATATAAACCATCAAGTCGGCCATTTGTTTCTTGGATATGCAAAAATGTTTCGATACGATAAATCATGATATTTTAAAGAAACAGTTGATGAAATAGGGAATGGTGGAAAGGAATTATTTTGATCCTCCTCTTATATAGAAAATCGCAAGCAGGTTGTTTACTGTAGTGGAGAGTCCTCCAGTGAGCACTCTGTTCGAATTGAAATAGCCCAGGCGGCTATCCTCGGTCCCATGTTGTTTTCTTTCTATGCAAGCGATATTGGTCAACATATCGCACATGGATCCTCTGTCATTTATTTGTAGCTGATTGTAGGATTTATATTACTCGGAAGACCATGCAAGAGGTTACAGATTTATTGCAGTTAAGTTTAAATGATTTGGGATATTGGTAAAAAAAATATTTGTCCGTTAACACAGGAAACTGTAATACATTGTTGATTTGTGGTAAAAAAAATTTTTTTTAAATATGTACAGAAGCAAATACGGGTTACGCTTGGTGATGATGAAATAAAGAAAATGAATAATGTGAAGCATTTAGCACTGACGTGGAATGTACATCTTCAAAGCCTACAGCAAATATCGGAAAGTTGGCTGTGCTTCAGCGCCCAAGCAATATTTTTACCTACAAAAACTACTGAGACTATTTACTATTTTCAAGTTGGTCAAACTTCCATATACAGATCATTGTGGTACTCTATGGGGAACGAGTAGTGAAAGACACATGAACGCAGCACAAGGTCTACAAAATACAGCAGCGCGTGCTTAACCGAGAAACATCAACGTAGAGCAACGCTTACAAAATAGAGCAGCATGCATTTTAACCAAGAAACATCAACGTAGAGCAACGTTTACAAAATACATCAATATGCATTTTGACCAAGAAACGTGAACGTAGAGCATCGTTTACAAAATACAGCAGCATGCATTTTAATCAAGAAGCATCAACGTAGAGGAACGTTTACAAAATACAGCAGTATGCATTTCAACCAAGAAACATGAACGTGGCACAACGTCCACAAAATACAACAGGACGCATTTTAATCCACAAACATGAACGTAGCACAACGTCTACTTAATACAGTAGCATGCATTTTAACCAAACAAATTTGTTCACATAAATTTTACACGAAAGGATTTGGTGAGAAATTTAAAATGGCAGACCATAAGGGAAAGGAGAAAATTTTATACTTCAGTACGAATGTATCCATGGCTTTGCACCAAATTATGCATATGATAGAGTGGTTTTACATAGACATAGCAAGTTCCAATACAAAGACTTTGGAAAGCGATTAAAAGAGCATTGTTGTGCAATTTCTCAATGTTTTATGTGCAATGGAGCTAGTATTTTAAAGGTAATATCCAACCTGGCAAAGTGACTTCACTTCTTGGCCAAATATCACAGAATCATGCATTCCTATATGATAAACCTACATACTTAAGTGACGACAAGGCTTTGCAAAATCTATATGCAGTAAAGGTGGAACTCTACATTCAAAGTTGTTGAACACAAGCGTTTGGATGAAATGTTTTTTTTTAATTTTTTTATTCATTTTATTTATTTATTATTTTTTTTTTTTTTTTGGTAGTTGTTGGAAAATTTGCAAGATAAAATGGCAAAATTTGTGCAATTATGATTTCCATATACGTATCTACAAAAAAAAGTATCAAGGATTTTTCATAACTGCATCTGTTTATTAGCTCTGCTGACTTAAGGTCGCAGAGCTTATGCAGCCGCTCATGTCTGTCTGTCCGTCCGTCCGTACAGTTTTGCGCCTTACGGCGATACCCTCCCCAGTTTTCAGGATAGGACTTAAAGAGTGTATGGAAACCTGGGTCCCTTTCGATATTGGTGGCGCTAGCTACAGTATTATGCACTATAGGGGTCAAAATGTGAAAATCTTGTAAACACCCTAGCATCTTTAATTTTTGCCTGATCTTCACGAGATTTGGTGGGATTTTGGGGAAGGTCAAAGTCTAAGTTGTCAATGATACAAGTGGTACCACCTTTAATTGGAGGGAAATTATGAGCCAAAATGTGTTTTAAGATATAAAATTCCATACCTAGAAAAGTAATCAAAGTAGACTTGTTAGATTTATAAGATATATAGACCATGTCCAATGCCAGTATGTTATGTAATATCAGTGACCTTGACCAATTTTTGTGAGGTCACCATGCCTGTAAAGTTGAAAGAGGTGATTTGGTAATGGCAGGGTGAAGGTTGGACAATGGCAAAGAAAATTGAGCCTGCAGATCAAAATTGCACTTGATTACATTGTAATAAAACTGTACTTGGTGACTTACTTTTTGGGTCACCGTGACCCACTAATTATGGAGTTTGGCGGTTTTCCACATTTATAGCTTTTCTTTAATAATTCAAAAAGTTATTACTCGATTGGAACAAACACATCATGCATGGAAAGCCGGATGTAGGGTGCATATTTTAAACATAACAATTTTTAATCCGAGTTGAAGGTCAAAATCAAATGCCCAGTTTTAAATATAGAGGTTATTTGGTGAATGCTCTGCATCCCAAGATTTTTTAGTTCGGACCATATAATGTTTAGAAGGTATAAAATGAATGGAAATGTTTGTCGACATCAATGTTGGTGGCGCCACTTATATTATTATGTAATCTAATGGTCAAAATGTGAAAATCTTGTGACCTGCCCAGCATCCTTAACTTTTTATGGATCTTCATGAAATTTGGTGGGTTTGTAGAAGAGGCAAAAACTCGGTTGCTTATGATATTAGTGGCGCCACCCATAATTTGACGGAAATCATCATTAATATGTCTTGAAAGATACAAAATTTCATATCTCAAAAAATAATTGAATGAGATAAGCCAAATTTATAGAATATATAGATCATGTCCAATGCCAATATATTCTGTAGGATCAGTGACCTTGACCTATTTTTGTAAGGTCACTAGACCTGTCAGGTTGGAAGAGGTAATTTTTTGCAATGGTCAGGTGTAGATTAGACATCAGTGGCAAAGGGTATTGAGCCTCTAGATCAAAACTGCACTTGATTACACTGTGCATAAAACTCTACTTGGTGACCTACAGTATTGGTCACCATGACTCAATGATTGTTTGACCTTGACCTATTTTCTAAGGTCATTAATCACTTAAGCAAAGGGCATTTAAGTCAATATCTTGATAAAAAATAAGGCTAATGATACCAAATGTACCACAAATGTGTATCATATGGAAGTTTGATATTGCATAATATGGTTAATATTGATTATTTTTTTAAGTTCGTGGATTGAATACATTTCAGAAAATGATTATTATTGTTTTGTTGTTGTTGATGTTTTTGTGATGGTGGTCAGCAGACCACTAGGCCCATGGGCCACTTGTTTACAATGACGATACAGAAAATGCTGAATAGCAGATTTTGTTGACATTTATACAATTTGTGAACTCTTCATTTTGACGCACATTTAAAAAGAGCTGTTCATTTCTTAGACAGCCAGTGATACCTTTTTGCTCTAAAGAATTTCAAAGTAAACCAGTTTTCATTTGATCAAAACCTGATGATTAGTTTTGGACAATATCCACATAAACTGGACATTTTGGTGCAAATACATACTGTCTGTAATCAAAATTCGAAGGTTAACACTGTCCATTGACCACCGTGTCGGCTTGAAACGTATTCTCTCACTTTCTTTATATTGCATTGGGACTGGCACTACCAAATCTAGAAACTGATGGACAATATATATGTCTATCAAATGTCATGAAATCTCAAAATAAACAAAAATATCCAAACCCGGTTGACATTGTCTTAAGCGTCTGCTTCTGTTTTTTAAGTAATGTGATAGGCTATCTTATTTTGAAAAGAAGTATAAGATTTTGTATTTTAACTAGTCTTTTTATAGTCATTTGATGAGGCGTTATGTAAATATTTTTTACACTGATTCTGTATATGCATGTACTATTAGGGTCCTTTTTTAAATCTGTATATATCTAGAGGTGTGTAGTGTATACTTATTAAGTTATTTTTACCTGTCCTGTGTTTCAGGGCCCGTGTGAGAATAGTCATGGACTGAACGGGTCACCCTGATAAAATGTGTTCTAAAAATGTCTGCCAGTTAGAGGACATAAGGTTACTATGAAGCCTTTGTCTGTTTGAGTCAGTGATCAAGAAAATTGTGGTAGCTTTCTTTAATTTGGCAGTTTCTGTATGAGCTTTCCATGTTGAAGCGCAGGAAGCAACTCGGAAAGGCTTTGGTTGTTGGAGCCCATATGGTCGCTGAGTAAAATTAAATCGCATAGTATTCCTGAGGTGAAGGATTTGACCATTGAAACCTGTGGAGAAATTGCAAAGGCTTTGCCTTTTTGAGCGCCTATGGTAGTAGTATAGGCTTTGCGTGCAGGAGCACGCCATGTGGCTGTCAAGAAGGACGCTGTTGCAGTGCGCATGGTAGCTGTAAAGAGTTTGCTGGCACGTTGGAAACAGTGAAGGCTTTTGTGGAGTGTATAGGATAAAAGTACAGACAGTTGGAACGCGTAACACTGACAGCTTCGTCTTTAGCAGCAGGGATGCATATCTGTATTAAACCTCCCCGATCGCAATGAATAGTCTGGCTGCAAAGGCTTTGCTGGTTGGAACATGTGGTGTAAGTTAACCCAAGGCTTTGGAGGACATGGGAGTAACTTCATGAACGATTTGGCTGATGGAGCGTATTACCCAGTTGGAGCGCCATGGTCTCTTGGACTGTGTAAGGTTATTATGTTGTGCCTGTTAGAGCCTGAAGGGATATTGCACAGGATCCCACACATGTCACAAGAATATTTTTACTTGAAACCACCATCCTGTTTATACCATTAATGATATTGTCACAATGTATAATACCATTGTAGTTGAAGATGCTCGCTGGTGAAAATTAGAAAGCATGTGCAAAAAGTAGAGATCCAGACTAAAGCTTTCAGTTTTTCCTAGGTCAGTGAAATACTGGACATTGTTCGTTTGCACTAACTGTCAAAGTTAACTCTTTGTTGCTTCCTGTTAACCGCCAGTTTTTAACTGTTCACACCAATCAAAGAACCGAACTTAAAATTCAATTCATACTCATTGCCGATATTTTCTAAGTTTTAAACTGCTCTTTGTAAACGTTATTTACAGGAGGGTCTTATTCTCCCATCGCGGGCGGGACTGGGCCCCCGGGCAGGACTGGAGCCACCGGTGAAAAGGGTGAAACTGGATTGAGAGGTAAGCCTTGTTTCATAAATCCTGCAACTTTTAGAGGAGTATAAGCCTCAATACAAAGGTGGGATAACACGTGCGGCATTGTGCCTGGTCGAGCACATTGTTCCGGAAGGGTGTCGTCCAGTCCCGAAATAAAGGAATATACACCCTACAGTTCAGAACGACACGTAGCACACAAGTACAGCTACAGAGGGCTCTTTAGGATCTTCATTCTTCTGTGCATTTTCTGGTACGACATAGACAAAATGAGCATATTGAGTACCTGAATCTTTGTCTGATATTAGAATGCATATTGTGGCTCTCTACTTTGCATGTTATATAAATTTTGAAAAAAAAAAAAAAACATATTAGATGACTGGCCTTGCTCAGCCTGTTCTGGCTCACTTTCGGGGTCTTTACTGGCCTAATGGTAAGGCCATCAAACGAACAAAAATCCTGTTTGAAAAAAAGCTAAGCAGGCGACTCCTGAGTCACGACACCAGATTTGTTTTTTAAAAAGTATTTGTGGATCTTTGTGGACTTCCTATCTTTTCAATCCAGGTGCTTCTGGAGTACCAGGCCGTACTGGAGCCACAGGGGCAACGGGGCGTCAGGGGCCAAGAGGTTTCCTTGGTTCAACAGGGGCTACTGGCAGAGATGGTCCCGCAGGACCACCCGGTAGCACAGGGTTCCGTGGTAGCACTGGAGCGACAGGCCCGCGAGGCCCCCTGGGAGCAACAGGTAACAGGGATACTTTTTGTGCATGTACCACGAGTGCCCCCGCACTCTGTCTGGTCGTTTGGATTACGATAAGATTTGCTTTTCTAATAAGCAGAAAATGTTTTAATTGACGTAATGAATTCGTTACGGTACAAGTATGTGATACTCTTAATGGTGAAAACAAACGTTGCATCGTACCACTGGCAATGACAAATTTCTGCAAAAGATGCGTATTCCAACCTGTTATGCTCAGAGACTTCATCAGATATCATGTTCCAATGTACTTCCGTTAAGCAGAACGATACACCAATGTCTCCGTTTACGGCTTTTAACATGTTTAAATATGAACGAAAAAACAGGGTGACGAGCCACACGATAGACAGAAACGAGCATAATGAGCGCACTCATACCTAGCGTCCATACCTGGCATAATTGCAAACGATCAGTACAGCAGCCATCATGTTGATATCGTTCATTGTTTCCATAGGGAAAGACAAGTAGCTATTGTATACATATCAATAATTATGTCTCACTTTGCTGAATTTGGCAATATCTAGGTATCTCTGGTGGACCAGGAGCCACTGGACCAGCGGGCGTATCCGGAGCCACGGGTCCGTCAGGACGCACCGGTGCTACCGGTGCCACCGGACCTCTTGGCGGACCCGGTGCCACAGGACCTCCAGGTCCTCAAGGAAGTACAGGTGTGTAAATGCTGAACTTTGATCTGGAATTAATTATGTCTGTGTGTGAACAAAGACATATTGTTTTACCCAATATTCTTTCTTTCCTATCTTTCTTCCCGCCAGATTTTTGTGTTGTCTTAAACTCAGACACCGTGCAAGCTAGAAACTTCAAACTTTGCATGGCTATAGCACCTGCAGTGAAGTTTTGCATATCGTTCTGAATAGTCAAGATTTTGAAAATTATGCAAATCAGGGCAATTAAAAAAATTCAATTGCTTCTGGCTTCCAAAGTATTCATCCGATTTCGATGATGTTGAACCCAAATTGTAGATATTGTAACGCTGCACATTTTGTAATTTACATGTGACCTCTAAAGGTCAAAGGTCAAGGTCATTTGTATGTTTGAAATATTCATTCAGCCATAACTCAGTCAATTTCCATCCAATTTTGATCATGTTGGACACAAATTGTAGCTACTGTAACACTGCACATTTCTATAATTTACATGTGACCTCTAGAGGTCAAAGGTCAAGGTCACTTTGCGATTTGAAATATTCATGTAGCTATAACTCGGTCAATTATCATCCAATTTTGATCATGTTGGACACAAATTGTAGCTACTGTAACACTGCACATTTTTATAATTTACTTGTGACCTCTAGAGGTCAAAGATTCAGGTAATTTGGACCTTTGAAATATTCATGTAGCCATAACTCCGTCACTTTTAATCCAAATTTGATCATGTTGGGCTCAAATTATAGATATTGTAATATTGCACATTTTTGTAATTCACATGTCACCTCTAAAGGTCAAAGGCTAAAGGTCAAGGTCATTTTGCCATTTGAATGTTTCATCTAGCCATAATTTGGTCACTTTCCATCCGATTTTATTCATGTTGGACTCAAATTGTAAGTGTTGCAACACTGCATATTTTTGTAATTGTGCAAATTTTTCACACACAGAGACAGATTTGCTTTCAAGCAAATCTTTCTTTTCTAATTAGATTTGTTCTTACCTTGTGCTTTTACTGGATATTTAACCAAAGCCACTGCGTCCAGAACGTTTCTTGGCCTGCTCGCTTAAACCAGAGATTCTAGCACAGACAATTTATACTTCAACTGGAGCAAAGTACAATTTTGCAGCGCGTTGTAAGTTGATGACTGCATTGTATCAAATACGTCAAGAATACGGAGGCAGGGGGAACTACATGGGCTTATATATGTGCTGGTTTTACACCCTCGGTCCTTGATTTAGTTGCTCATAAACAATTGTGACGATAGTCGTCCCGTAAAATGCAGTATGTTTGCTGAAATCGTTTATTCCGTTGGACTGGTTGGCATGAGCATATTCTCGCTATTTGTAATGTCTACAATTCTTTCATCTGCATAGACTGTTGAAACTTGAGCAACTTTCTGCATCTGACATCGTCTTCAGACGGTCGGATAAATCTTGTACTTGGTTTATACGGCGAAGCTACCCATGGTGTGACCGCGGTGATGATCACTGACGTATTGCCTTAAAATCTAAGGCACGAATTAGCTGTCTTGGAATCAATGAAAATTTTGAAAGATGGAGAATATGTAACTCAAGTTGGGATATATGCACAAGTGGAAAGCAAGATATATTATACATTACTTATTTTTGTACCCGTCCCTAAATGATTTTAGAATGTCAACACTCAGGGAACTTGAGCGCAATTTATCAGTGAATGCAGGGCAGGAAGTGTGGTTCCATTACTGCAGCTCCTCTCCGTCAGGCAATTTTTTTTTCTTGGAGGCCAAGGCTTGCTCTTTGGTAACAACATAAGTGTTTTATTTGACAAAGCCTGCAAGAAATTGTTGGCAAAGGCCTGGACGTTTCGACAGAAGTCCTTTGCGGACCACGAGACGCCGACCTGATATTCATTGTATGCTTGCCTCATTATAAAATGGTACACATTGATTTATTAATGTGGGTTTGAGTGGCCCTGTGGTCACTGCGTGGGTGGGAGCATGTACCCCTACAGTGGTCATGTGACCTTGGATCACGTGATTAACAGCTTCTTTTTTTGAGGCGGTTTTTTCAGTGGGCTAGTTGCAACGAGAAGTCGTGTTTTTCGGGCCAGTAGTTTTAAAGTGGTAACTTTGAGTTTTTTGCTCCCACCCACCCACCCTCTTTATCTGGAAGCACACTGAAGTTTTCATGTGTTTTTCTATATAAAATGCTGAAGTTTGAGGTTTGCATCAGACTTACTGCTATCTGCACCAATCACAGGCGCTTGTAACGTTCAGTCAGTCAAGCTTCCGTGCTAATATACGCGGTGTGGGGGGGGGGGGGGAGGAGTAGTGGATTAAGAGGGTGGACCTGGAACATCTGTGCGTTCAATAACCCACATAGGGCCATATCTGCAATAAAATATTGTGTAGTCATCTGTGCAGTCAATTATTTGTGCTAATAAGATGGTGGCGGATGGGCCTAAAACCACAACGTCGTCACATGGAGCTCCTATATAGAAAGGTATGAAACGAAGCTCACATCTGGACCACCACCCCGCTTCACGTTTGGCATGATTTCTCAGTTTCTGAACACACCGACAAGCTGTAACTCACCAGTTTATTCCAAAACTATTTTCTACAGGTATATCACACAGATAACCCATTGAAATCCGCATATATCCACAGCAACACGCCTATAATTGTCGAAAACGTCACACAAAATCCATTTCGGGCAAAAAGTCCGACATTTCAGCGCCAAATTCAATTGGGTATCTCATCCTGAATCGAATTCGTTCCGTGATCATAGCATGGTTTGTTGTCGATTCGAAGAATATTAACTCGCACTGGGTACTATTTAGCAGAACTCATTCGCTTCACTCACTCATTCGGCATATTATAAATGGCACACAGTGATCGTTGATATTCTTCGTATCGACGACAAACAATGCTATAACCATGGAGCTACTATAGTAGCTCCATGCTATAATATATATATATATACATTTGATTTTACTGTATACAGGCTTACTACGAATTGCCATGGACGTGCCCCGATCCATGGTGTCCCCCCCCCCCTCCGTGAAAGGGGTCGTTAGCCGTTATCCGAAATAGCATTATTATTATTATTATTATTATTATTATTATTATTATTATTATTATTATTATTATTATTACTATTATTATTATTATTATTATTATATGTACAAAACGCATTGAATGCATGCAACTTAATGATCTTTTCAGGGGACCGTGGATTTAGCGGACGAACTGGTGCTACTGGTGCAACAGGCATTTCTGGCCCAACAGGAGCCACTGGTGCCTTGGGACCGACTGGCCCAACAGGAGCAACAGGAACTCGTGGTCCGGGCGGCCGTACTGGTTCTACCGGGGCAACTGGCAGAGAGGGACGCACGGGCACCACAGGTGAGAATTCTGAATTGTGTTGACACAACCTATAGAAGTACTGGCTTGCCAGTTCAAAACTGTCACTGCTCATAATTATTTTCCTTGTAATGCATACAACTGACACATATATTAGGTCAGGGCTGTTGAAATTGGTTATGAAGACTCTTATCACGTCAAAATATCAGAAGTGCAGTGGTCTGTCTTGAGAGGCCACTCCAATGAGAAACCGCCTGGCTTAAAAGACCACTTTCCGCAGGTCCCTACTGCTATCTTTTCGAGTTATATATTGTACCTCTAATGATAGGCCACCTGCCTGAGCGATCACTTTTATGCCTGTCCTTGGGGTGGTCTCTGAAGACAGGGGTGACTGTATTACGTCCTATAATGTGACAGTCAGTATTCCTTATCTATCATTTGCTTTGAGTGTCTTTGTTAACATGAATATTCTCAGAAAATTACCATGATCTTGTCTTTTTTGACTAGACGTTTACATGCAGGAAGCTTCGCCGATTTCGTTGATTATAAATATACTGCATGACAACATTCAGAAAACTACACTGATCTTGCCGATTATAGATATACTACATGACTACGCCCCCTGAAGCTACACTGATTTTATCAAGCATAAACAGAAGCTGGACGGCACCGAAAACTACATTGGTCTTTTCAATTGTAGACACATGACTACATTTAAGAAGCTGCATCCATCCCTCAATAATAGATAGACTATATGCCTGCACTCAGGAAGCTACACTGATCTGGTTAATGCTAGGGAGATAACAGGAATACGCTCCAATGATTACACTAATCTTGTCAATTTTTGATAGACTACAAGACATCACTCGGTAGGCCACTGATTGTCAATTAATGGTAGACTAAAGCCTGCTTTGGGATTTTGACAGGTGCCACTGGGCCCACTGGCCGTACTGGTTCGACCGGGGTCAGAGGTCCCCTCGGAAGAACTGGTGCCACAGGTTTCACCGGTTCCACTGGATCCACTGGACTGCCAGGTTTCACAGGAGCTACGGGTCCCCGTGGAAATACCGGGAGCACCGGCCCCACTGGACGAACAGGAGGGACAGGTGGGTTACACGTTGTCACAGCATATGTTCAAGGCTTAACCGACGTAATATTAAAAAAAGTAAACTGGCCGTGAGTAAAAAGTGATTGGGTGGAACTACGTTCAGCTTACAACCGTGCGTATATGACTCTTCATTAAATTGCGATATTTATCGCTTACCTTTTTATGTAGGCCTGTGTCAAGTTCAATGTTTTTTAACTTAAAAACTTCATTTTACTTGATTTACAGTGCATACTGTAGACTGTCTTCAACTGTCGGTATTTCACCGTATCTTGTCAAGATAGAGCTTGAGAGTACCGCCATCAAGCGATTAATAGCTGTTAACTGGAAACAAGGGCTTCTCTCCCGGCTAACCGTCTGTTTGCCCCTTCCCCCCCCCCCCCCCCACCTGTTGTTGTTCATGTACATAAGTGTGAGCTAACAACATATACCATATACAAGCCTCTAGGTCTATAACAAATTCCTCTTCTATTACTTAATATTCTTTCAGGAGCAACCGGACCACCTGGTAGGGCTGGACATACAGGGTTTACAGGTCGCGAAGGTCGGGTTGGTGCAACTGGACCCCTCGGTCCCGACGGACGAACAGGCGCAACCGGCCCAACAGGAGCTACTGGTCGAACCGGACCGACGGGTGAGTGTACCTGCCGTTGCATCGATCCGCACTGCAAGAGGATGTCCCAGTCCTTTATGGAATATGGAATAGAGGAATCTTTTACTGTGGAATACCGAATTATGTGTATTATTTTTATTGGTTTAGGGATTAAAGATATGTTATTCAATATCGAATAAAACTTTTTTGAAATTAAAAATCTTGAATAAAAAACTTTTCTAACGATATAAAATGTATCGAATAAAATAGTATATTTCTTATCCTAATCTTCTGTAAATAAATCTAAATTGTCGTAATTATTATCCTAAAATAATGTGTTAAAACTTGAATATATAAATACCCCAACCCCCCCCCCCCCCACCGCACCCTCCCACCCACAAGCAGCCTAATGGGTATGGGTAATGCGTGCATGCCATAATGATCTCATTGCTGCCCTGTACAACCAAACTTTCTATTAGGTTCTACTGGAAGCAGGGGAACAAGGGGGCATACGGGACACACTGGAGCGGAGGGAAACATAGGAGCGACGGGAGCTAGAGGGGTCAGAGGTCCCCAAGGAAGCACCGGATTAACTGGCCCTACAGGCAGAGTTGGCGCAACGGGAGCAAGAGGCATAGCTGGACCGGCTGGACAAACAGGTACGTACATGACAGACTTTTTGTTTATGTGCAAATTGAGAAATTGCTCCAAATGGATTTCTTTTTATTACATTAACGTATTGCAACAAATATAGATCTATTCCATGTTCGTGAAACAAACACAAGGGAGGACTGATGAATATTGAACGAAATCTCAAGTTTGTCGAGAAAATTGTATTTTCCATAAGGTGACTGTTTTACAAAGAGACTATAAAGCTCTGTTTTTCCCCACCGAGCTTGTGAGAGTAGCGAACATGTGAATACAGCTTTACATTGAAAACCATTAAAGCAAGAAAGTTGATGTAGATCTAGTGGTAATGTATAAAGCTGTCAAATAATCATTTCAGTAGTTCTACATACCAGTTTTGTACGTTTTAGCGAGCAAAACTAACATCAAATAGACTTAATTTATGATCATTTATGCTTATGCGTTATACACATGACTGGTTTTTGAAGTTTTTTATCATAAAAGTTTGAGCGCTTATCGCTCTCATTTTCGTCAAAAAGTTACTATTTTAAACACCTTTAGTGTATTTTGTTATTGTACTAAATTCTTAAAGGAAAGTAACTCGATTTACACAAGAGACTATTTTCCAAGTTGTAGCCCTGTCAAGTTTTTGAAAAGATATCACGACCTTGTCTCTTGTAATAAAAGTAAGGCTGTGTAAGGACAATTTGTAGGCCTAAATTAAAAATGTATCCAATGCATTGCGTCACAAAATGTCAACATTCTACAGAAGACCGTAGGCAAAATGGACAATAGTACTTCCATATGTATTATAGGTTAGACAGTGACAGGCTAACTTTTGGGAAGTAAAGAGTTTGGACAGTGGAATAGGGTAATGACTACAAGGAAGTGGTTCTGGACAAAAATACACAAAATACAATAGAAAAAACGCTTCAAAAAGTTTTTTGAAAGTCCTGTTCAAAATCAACGTTTTGACGGATATACCAGCGCCAGAAAAGACTGTAAATTCACTTCGGCTCCCCTCTCATTTTGTGATTCAGAATGGGTGTATTGTTTGTAGTATCTTTCGGAATATGTGCTTTCAGTGTGTGTGTGTGTGTGTGTGTGTGTGTGTGTGTGTGTGTGTGTGTGTGTGTGTGTGTGTGTGTGTGTGTGTGTGTGTGTGTGTGTGTGTGTGTGTGTGTGTGTTTTAAACATGATAGAGCAGGGGCCAGCTTTTCTGGCTGCAGAGCTTATCATTATGCAAATCGGTTGATAACTTTTCGAGTTTTTAGCTCATTTTTTATGTTGTTCTTTGTTTTGTGTATGTTTGTTCTTTTTGGTTTTGCTTTGTTTCTGTTTTTTGCTTCTTTTTTCTTTATAAGTAATGACTGGCAAATTAAATGCGCAGCTTTAGTTCATTAGGCCTTCAGCGTTGCAAAGAAATCTCGGATGGTTCTTACGGTCTCTGAGATAAACCACGCACAAAATTCCAATTTCGTCTTGGGGGAGAGTCGAAGCGGGGGTCCCACAGGGTTCGGTTTTGGGGCCTCTGCTGTTTCTTGTTTATGTAAACGATATTGTAGAGATAGTTAGATCTCAAATTCGTCTCTTTGCTGACGACACGACACTTTTTATAACAGTCGATAATCCAACAGAGGCAGCCGGGGCCCTAAACCGAGACCTAGAATCAATATCACGTTGGTCAGATCAATGGCTCATTTCTTTCAATCCTAATAAGACAAAATCCCTGATCCCACGAAACTGGACAAAGACAGACTTGAATCTGTTCAGCTGGCCGCAGCCCGGGTTGTGACAGGAGCACTTGCCCATACTAATCTCCAACAAATATATATTGAGACAGGCTGGGAAAAATTAGCTGAACGTAGAAGGAAACAAAAATTGGTACTCCTATTTAAAATCATTAATGGACTAGCCCCAGCATATCTCTCAAGACTATTACCAGGAACAGTTTCAGAACGCACCAGACAAATAAGAACTATTGATGCCAAAAAAGCCCCACTTCATAACTCATTTTTTCCTTCAGCCATTCATGAGTGGAATTCATTATCGAGAACAGCAAGGACAATTGAGCATCTGGACGATTTCAAAAGGGAACTTAACAAAACTAAACCAAAACGTAACGAATTATACTATTTCGGAGAAAGAAAATATGCTATAATCCATTCCAGAATGAGAATGGGCTGCAGCCAGCTGAACAGTGATCTGTATAAAATTGGAGTTGTTGAGTCGCCATCGTGCTCATGTGGAGCCAGCCTGGAGACCGTTCACCACTTTTTCTTTGAATGCAACAAATATGTAATACTAAGAAATGAACTACAATGTAAAATACTTACCTATGGTAGTTTCAACCTGAAAACCGTGTTATTTGGAATTGAAGGAAGAAGAATCACAAAAAATCAAAATGAGGAGATATTCGAGGCCGTTCAGAAGTACCTTAAACTTTCAGGAAGATTCAAAACATGATAAATTCAAGTTGGAACATAATTTAAGTTGGTAAATAGTACAAATCCTATTATCTTTACAATGCTCGCACATCATTTTCGCTCCCCTTCCTTCTCTTCTCATTGTTGGTAGTGTATGTTTATCTATCTGTGAATTTGTGTTCACAATCTACCTGTTATATATTGTCTTGTTGTACGCGTACAAGAGGCCCTAATATAGGCTGGTGAGCCTGTCGGCTAATTGTATTTTCTTTTGAAATAAAATATGTTTAAACCAAAATTCCAATTTTTATTATAAAAAATGCATTATCTCAGAGAATTGACCATTTTGCCTTCACTCGAATCGATAATTTCACAACATACCAAAGGTATACCCGTAGTCAAGCTTTTCATAGAAGATCTGTTTGTCTTAAATGATTCACAACTTTGCGAGTTACTTTGTGAAAACAGACACTTTGGCAATTTGGCATAATGAAATGTTTTGGGGGTCAAGGACACCCAAGAAGCACGTCTTGAGATAAAAGTTTGTCATTCACAATCATAAGGCAAAATATTAAATTACTGACACCAGCCATTGCCGTTTAGAAGCTGGCGGAAGGACAAAACGAAAAACAAAACAAAAAGAAAAAAAACACCACAAAATGTCTATCGTAGAGTTTTGGTTCAGTCATTCCTCCAAATTGCAGAAATATATATAAAAAAAGGACGGCTCTAGTTGTTAAACATACGCCCGTACTTGGATTAATTCATATTAGCAAAATTGTCTCAACACAATAGGAGATATATATATTTAAGTTCCCGCCCCAACTGCATACCTGATTGCCTAGTCTCGCTTGGCGAGTTACGAGTCGGTACCTGTGAAGACACGCAGGGTATTATTAATATTTTGGAAACACAGACTACTTATTAAAGATATATGGAAATTTGTCTTGTATATGGCCCGGGAAGTACTATAAGAATACCATGCAGTTTGCCATTTGTGAACTTAAATTTCTTTAAAAATGCTAACTTTGCGAGAAATGCGCATATGGCCTGTGTGTGACAGTGATACGACCCGCACGTCCCCTGTGATCGCCAGGCGTCAAACCCGTGCTTTGTGGCGGGAAATTAATATGCATACTGCGTTTTTAAATATCAATTTACAGGAAAACGTGACAAGTCGCAAGGGCAGCTGCAGCATGACTTGCCAGGCAGTGCCAAAGCCACTGACCAACGTCTGTCACCATAGTGTGGAATGAGTTAATACTGTCGTGGACTTTATATTTATACCCCCAAACTTCTCTACCATAAGTCAAGATGGGAACAATCATTTTATCGAATAATTCAAAAGCAGCATTTACATTATGTTTAATATTATTCACTATAATCAAGATTCCACCGAGTGCTTAGGTTTTATTTAATGACTCAAAATCTCGGGGAGGGTTAGAGTTGGGTGATTTTAAGTTTTGTCCTATATAACAATTGTACCTCTCATGGAAAACTGTAAATAATATATTGCTTAAAAAACGTGGCTAATTTCCAATAGTGGCAAAATTGGTGACAGTAAGTGTCTTCCCAAGGAATACGAGTTTCGTACATTTGTTCCATCCTTCAGTTTGTGGTTATGGGAGTCAACTGCAAATGTGTCACTTCATAAAATGAATAAAATACAAATCTACTTTCAGGTTGGTATATATTTACAGCCAGATTTGGTGTTGCTTAATTAAAGATTCTAATAATGTGCAGCAGTGTACGTTGCACCTGAAGAGTAGGTTTTTATAGACCTTAATTAGTCCATAAAACTACTAATACTACCAGTAGTAGTATTACTACTACTACTACTATGACTGCTACTACTACTGGTACTGCTACTAACGCTACTACTATTCATGGGTGTACAAAGGCAGGTTTTTTGTATATCCACTGAAACATGACTTATATGGATTGTCTGAATACCCATACATGCCACTGTTGATTATTACAGGGCCCAGAGGGTTAACTGGTCCCAGAGGTTCCACAGGACCGACAGGCAGGCTTGGAGCAACTGGAGCAACTGGTCCCAGAGGTATCGTTGGAGCCACAGGAGCAAGGGGATCCTTAGGACCAAGTGGACCGACAGGTGGCACTGGAGCACGGGGACCAACTGGTCCTACAGGGGTGACAGGTAAGGCCAATGTATATTTTGTCAGTACGATTTGCATAGCGGCGTCATAAGGATAGATTGATTGACAGGTCTCAATCCACGGCTCTACAATAACCATCACACTCGTATAACTTTTAATCTGAATCCAGTTTATCATAAAAGAGAGTATGTTGATGTTTGCCTTGTCATTTTCCTTATTTTTTTGCACTTCCACGGAGTACTTTGGGCGAATGTTTCTTGGGGCAAATAGCAGAATTACATACCTCAGATCTAGAGATTTTCTGGATGTCCAGTCTTGGGGGAAGGGGTGTGTGTAAAAATCTAACGCACAAAAGCCGTTAACGGGGTGTTTTAAGTGATATTTGTCCATGGTCTGGAGAGCACAATATGTTACAACGGTTAAAAAGCGTCCTTGACTGAACAGGTGCGACTGGCCCAACTGGGCGAACTGGTGCCACAGGAGCCACCGGGGCTATAGGTCGCCAGGGAAGGCCCGGCAGCACAGGAGCCACCGGTCCATCAGGTCCACGTGGAGCAACCGGTAACAGAGGACCGTTTGGTCCCGTTGGTGCTACAGGACCGAGGGGATCTACCGGAGCCACAGGTAAGTATGGGTCATGCTAGATGTCAAATTAAATATTTTTTTTTTCAAATGACACATTGGACTTACCTTTTTAATACTGTAAATTGTTTTAATTTCGCTGTACTCTTATTTTCGTTGATGGCACAAAACCGTGAAAATAAAACAGTGAAATAGTAGGCACTGTTTGAATATGATTATGAATTATGTCCGAAACAGTGCATTTTAAAACTACAGTGAAATTTCCTTTAAAAAAACTGTAAAAATTTATACACGCGAAAATAAAGAAAGTCATAGTAATTTATTTGCAGTTACGATTTTTTCACGGAGGGTCTATACCATACTGCAATGATTATATAATACAGTGTAATGTCACGTTTCTGTTGCATTCAGTATTCTCTAACCGTTTCTCTCACTCATCTTCCTAATCTTGCTACCCGTTGAAAATGGCAAGAAGGGATGCGTATGATCTGTGCATTATGTGCGCCTTCATGAGAATAAATTTCTGCAGCCAAATGGGTTATATTAGTTAAAATCTGAAGAGAGAGAGAGAGAGAGAGAGAGAGAGAGAGAGAGAGAGAGAGAGCAAGGACGTATTATAATCTCAGTTAATTCCACACATAGGTGTCCAGTGCGTGACCTATCTGTGAATTGGTGTTTACAATATCTATGTAGTCTTGTCTTCTTTGTACAAGAGGCCCTCATATAGACTGGTGAGCCTGTCAGCCAATTGTGTTAATAAAATATGTTTAAACCATAGGTGTCCAGGGTCCACAAGGAGGACTGGGACCACAGGGGCCTTCTGGACCTGCTGGCAGAACTGGCGCTACAGGCTCCACCGGTCCAAGGGGGCCCTTGGGAAGTACAGGAGCCACAGGTCGGTCTGGTCCACCAGGCCCAGCAGGAGCTACTGGGTCACGAGGTGGACTCGGCCCAATAGGTGCCACAGGTTCTCAAGGTGTTGGAGGCCCACCAGGTAAGTTAGCTTTTCATATGGAATTTTGTTTTGTTGCAGCATGTTCAGTTCTCACGTTTATAATCTTTCAAAATATAACTAGGGACGCAACTCTCTTGTTTGCAGACAACAGCCCTTCAGACAATCAAAACTGAAATGATTTTAAGGTGACGACACACAATTTTGGGGCAATTTTGGCTTTATTCTTGACTCACTGTACCGCAGCAAATGACTCCAGGCATATATATATATTATGGAAGACCATTGGTCCTTTTAATTAGTATTTGAATGTATCAAATATTTAATGATATGATCAAATATTGAAAGATAGCATTAATTCGATTTAATCTTATCATGAAATGTATTTGAAGATATGTCTAATTCTGGAGAAGCTTTCTTTTATTTAATGATAAGACAAAATCCATTTAATGATCAATCGCATATTATTGTAAACTCAAGCACATCGTCCCATTTTTGTGGGGAAAACAGCTCTTAGGTGTGTTCTATTTCAGGACAAAATGGCGTTCCGGGTAGAGCGGGCCGCGATGGACGGGATGGTTTGGACGGTGCTACTGGCCGCCAAGGTCCCGCAGGTTTCACTGGTTTTACGGGTCCACAAGGCCCCATAGGAGCAAGAGGAGCAACAGGACAAACAGGTATTTCACAAAAGATTAAGCCACACGTTTCTGCTCAGCAGGTTGTAGTGCTAAAAGTTATATTTAAAGACACTTTTTCAAAATTGCATTTGATTAGCAAACACATGTAGGTAGGAAGCTGCTTATTATTGGCACACTGTCTTTATTTTTCTGTGCAAATTGAGTATAAGTAAGTTAAATAATTTCTCAATAATCTCCGCACAGCTTTACCACGGTCAGATGAAGAGATAAGACGTCATACAACGTTAAAACTAGCAATGCCCTTTTCCTCTTGTACTTATACCAAAGAGACTAGATCTGAATCTAGCTCTAGGCTCCTTGTTCTTAAGTTACCGTGGTAACCATAACCAAAGCTCCTTTTTTATCACCTTAATGGACCTCTTTGCAACAAAATACAGCCTGTCGGTAACACCAAACAGTTGTGAAACTCTCAGTAAGCTAGAATTTAACTTTAAGTTCGACCCCTGTGCAATTCGGTTTCAAAAGTGACATATAGTTGTATCTTCCTCGGTTTTCTAGCTTTTAGATCACAACTTTATCAGGCTTTAGATACACACAAAGAAGCACACAAAGAACTACAAATTATCTTATTGGATGTATTTAAAGCCTTCAAAAGCGTGGCACCAAGCCTAAATATGTAAATTATTATAACTAATGAGTAATGCTGAAGGGTCACTTTTCCATGTGAAGACAGAAATGTGAAGGTTGGTGTGCTCCAGATACTCATGCACGGCCCTGGTTGACATTTAATTTATGCCAATTGTATTTGTGTCTTTCTGTCCAGAACCACTTCCTAGTAGTCATTACCCTATTCTGCAGTACGAACTCTACTGTCCATAAGCTAACCTGTCACTGTCTGACCTGTAGACATATGGAAGTACAATTGTCCATATTGCACACGTTTTTCTGTAAACCTTTGACATACATGTAGGCTGTATAAACCCAAATAAATTAAAGGGTCCTCAGCGGATAACTACTAAGAACATGTTTTGCAGCCTGTACATGTACAATGACATTGTGAATGTCATTGCATCGCAAATTCAGCTACAGGTATGTGCAAATGGTATGATACAACAACTGGTTGCAACTGACACAAATATCGCAGACCCAATGTTGAGATGCGGACCAACAAATAGCGTGGTACTTTTTATTTAAAGTACCACGCTATTTGTTGGCACGAACTCGAGACCGAATTGATTAATTCTAATAATATGTATATTTGGGAATATTTTATTGGATCCTCTACTAATACAAAGTTAAGTTTACTCCTTGGGGATGCAGCATTTGAGCAGGGAATTGAAGTTGCAAAGATGTTTGATGGTGCATGCAAGCAATACTTGAAACAGTCGTGGTTTTTACGTAAGTCCTTGGTTGACGGGACATAACTCGATTTATCACAGTGGTCTATTTTATTTCATTTTTATAAAAGTATCTTATGTGTACTTGATATGTCTTACCTCAAAGGATTTTATGTGTACTCTTGACTATGTATTTTATCCTGGACGCATCGCAGGTATACCCTGGCCTGCTGATGCCCCCGTTGTAAAGGGGTAGATTATCCGAATAAATTATTATTATTATTACTATTATTATTATTATTATTATTATTATTATTATTATTATTATTATTATTATTATTATTATTATTATTATTATTATTATTATTATTATTATTATTATTATTATTATTATTATTATTATTATTATCATTATTATTATTATCTTACACAAAATACTATCAGTTGCGAAAATATAGCTCGTTAATATTTGGCATTTATCCTTTTTCATAGGAATGGCAAAAGTAAAACGGCGAAAGAACTTTAAATTGTTCTTCAGCATGCTAGAAACAGAATTGATTGAAACCAGGTTGTATCTGGTGATTTGTGACCTGAATGAAGGACAAACCTCACTGACCACGCTCAGCGGGCATGTTGATTTGGAGCAGGAGTTTTTGCGTTAAAACCCTCCTAAGGACTGTTTTTGGGGGCCTACAATCTATTCATTTGTTTGTTTTGCAGGACCCAGAGGTTCACAAGGTCCACGCGGTCCGTCAGGATCCACAGGGCCGCCAGGATCAAGCGGGCCAAGAGGTACAAATTTTATGCGGTATTTTTTATGATTCCTTACCTCATGATGATGGTGATATTTTAATTCGCACTTATAAAAATATACTGTCTGTCACATATATATATATATATGAAAGATAAGATAACTTTATTTCAGACACTTAAAATAGGTCCATTGTATAAAATACATGTACAAAATAAAAAGAGTGTTGGTAAAAATGCCGTACGGTCGAAAGTTTCAAAAATTAGTTAATTACACGATTACATTACATATATTAAAGTCCGCACCATGTGCTCCACATGCTTGAGCACCATCTTACATCACAATTTATTGAAGTTTGTATCACAGTGTTAACAGATGAGTGGAGTGTATTTACAAAATTATATGTCACATGACGTAGTAATTCCTGCATAGATTTAACATGATTCTGGGCAAGCATAGCACTTGCACTGCCATCTCATGGAATTGTTAAAACATATTTCCATTTTACACATTTCCAACTTTGTTCATTCCTGCCAGACCTGGCTGTGTACAATGACGAACAGAAAGTTTTGTGAGGAGAATCTTTGTCTCATGACTGCAACTATAAAATTTACGACAGCGTATTAACCTCTGTACAAATAGATCTAAATTGACGCTTGAAGTCTGAACCATCAGAGAAATTATGTGTCAAAACATGGCCAACATACTTAAGACTGTTTACAAATGTCAGCTGTTTACTGGCCATATACACGGTAGGGGTTATATCTAAGTATAAGTATGAGGAAGGCGGCTTGATATACATACCTTTTTGGGTTTTTTTGTTTTTTGTTTTGTTTTCTTTTTGTTTTTGTTTTTGTTTGGTTTTTTTTTTTTTTTGGCGTATTGTGAGTAATATCATGTTCGACGGCGTATTCTTCGCAGGTGAGAATTAATTGTCTTAGACCCTTCACAGAAGGGATAATCAACACCATATCATCTGCATAACTAAGGTTGTTTACAAAAGTGCCAGCAATGTGACAGTCGATCTGACTGTTTACAAGTTTACTGTTAATGCTGTCCATGTTGACATTGAACAACCGAGGGGAGATGATCCCGCCCTGGCGTACCGCATTTAATACATAGAAATGATACGAGGTTGCTGACCCCCACTGTGCAGAAAACTGCTGTAAAGAAAACAACAAATTAAACACTTTACAATCAAAGTCGGTTGTAATGTCCAGTGATTATCATTGTCAAAGACTTTCTTGGCATCTATAAAACAGATAAGGACTGGGCTACCATGAGATCAATAATGAGAAATGATTTCTTTCAGTACAAATATGCACATGTCAGTGCCATAACGCTTTTTAAAAGAAAAATGAAAATCGGTAGTACACAGAAAGTGCTCACACCGTGTCAGTAAAATCTTTTCGAAAACCTTTGAAAAAATTGTAGCTAGAGCAATTGGTCTGTAATTATCTTTGTCCGTTGCATCTCCAGCCCTGTTCTTAATAAGAGGCACAAGTACAACTTCTGTCATAGCAGTTGGAATATAACCATGTATATGTATAGCACTGAAAAGTCCAACCAAAAAGCAACAGAGTATGTCACTGCCAAAGGTAAGGTTTTCAGCCGTAATACTGGCTGGGCCAGCTGACTTACCTGGAGAAAGATCTCTTAAAATACACTCTATTTGGTTACTCGATACGATCATTTCATTGGAGAAGACAATATGTGATACTTCAGCGCAAACGGAACGGACTGCTTAGCTCGGTACCTTTACCATCGTTCAATAGGCCGCCGAAATGATTTGAATATATATATATATATATATATATATATATATATATATATATATATATATATATATATATATATATATATATATATATATATATATATATATATATATATATATATATATATATATATATATATATATATATATATATATATATATATATACATATACATATATTCACTTTATGAAGAACACACTATACCACAAAGTACTGGTTCCCATTTAAACACAAGTTTATTAAAATGTATACAATTATATGCAATCAATGCATTAAAGCCGCTAAAATTACAGTAGAATTAACCATCTCTTGTTTGGTTGCCAAACAAGAGATGGCTAACGGGGCGGTCATTATTTACGGGGGTGGGTGGTCTCGGGATATTGGGATGGCGTACCATCATAGTTTTTGTGCCCCCAACCCCCCATAAAAACCGACAAGAATTTGCGTCCCCCCCCCCCCCGTCTGCAGAATTTTGTGCCCCCCCCCCCCTTTTAGTGGTTACTGGTTATTTTTGTATGACTTTGTTATAAACTGATTCACAATTTGATGACAATCACTCCCTTGTTGGGGGGAGGGCAATTTTATGACCTCCCCCCCATTAGGAGCATGTGTAATTTTGTGCCCCTTCCCCCATAATTGGGTAGAGAAATTTTGTGACCCCCCAAGTATCCCCAGCCCCCATTCGGAGCATGTGTAATTTTGTGCCCCCTCTCCCATAATTGGGTAGAGAAATTTTGTGACCCCCCAAATATCCCCAGCCCCCCCTTTCTGGTAAATAATGACCGCCCCCTAATTGTATTGTGATTTTGCAGAATACGATAAGCGCCTATAATCAGAGAACTATATCATTGTCAATGGCATAGTTCTCTGGTTACAGGCGCTGTTGTGTTTCCGACCAAATCTTGTGCTTTCTTTATATTCTGCAAATACCTCAAGCAAGTCATCTCCTCATACGGCGGGTCTTGTATATTGTGTTCTTCCCTCAAATGCAGTTTTTTTACCCTTGCTTATGATTATAATCTGTGTTATTATGTCCACCCTGATGAACGTTTCAAATAGAATGTTTCAAAGAAAGATTCAAGGATCCAGTGGAAAAGATTCATACTTTTGTTCTGTGCATTTTTTGCTTGCCACACCCACGTTTTCATGCGAAAAAATCTTGAAAATGATATACATTTATCGAACCCTTGTAATTCTAGGTTCTGATCAATTTGTACCGAATCATTACCAAAACGTTCACTTTATTGTCTCCACTCCAAAATTTTATTCAGTGTTTCATGTCTGTCATTTTAGGTGTACGGGGTCCACTGGGTTCTACAGGTGCAACAGGTCCAAGGGGTGAGCGTGGTGATCCCGGTGGTCCTCCTGGACCTCCAGGGCCGCCAGGCGCCGCCGCCCCACAAGGTCAGTATGAATGTTTGGAATTGTTAATGTACGACAGGTTTCATGTGTGCATAGTGTACGTGATGCACGATTCGCATGTTAGTGACAACACTCATGATTGAAAAGATAATTTAGAGAAATAAAATCCATGAACAAAAAATAATTCAGCTGCAACAAAGCTGTTAATTGACAGCTTTGTTACCATCTACGCTGACTGAAATCACCACACCAAGGCTTCTTTAGGTGTATTATATTTTGACTTGATATCTGATAAAGACAGATCACCATTTTTATACACATTTACACACGCTACTTTGGAGAGCCAGACTTCAATATTCGAATATCGAGATTGACCCGTTGGGTTGACACTCTATGTTGCCTTGTGTAAGGACTCCATACAGTGGCTGTGGGGGAGACCCAAACAAGTTTTACTTATTTGGGTTGTTGTTGTTGTTGTTGTTGTTGTTGTTGTTGTTGTTGTTGTTGTTGTTGTTGTTGTTTTATAACCCTTTCTGTTTGGTCAAGCTTGATTACCGTTGACAAAAAAGTTGTCAGAAGCAGTATTAAAGAGGGCTTTGTACACAGGCATGTAACAAATTACATGACAGAGTAAATAATGAGTGCATGAGGTGAAGGCTGATTATCCTAAATTATAGCGGTGAGTGTATAATCCAAACTACAAACTTGGCATCATCATAATACAGCGTTGTTAATCCATCCACCAATCCAAACCAGAATGTATATCATATATTATTCCAAAAACCAGTTTAGAACCACACTTATTGTTAATTGAAGTTTGTTCTGAAACCTGCAACATGTATGCGGCGTGGTGTCTTAATTTAAAGCGGTACGGGGTTATGGCAATCTATGAAATACCCAACAGCTATATTATTACACAACAATTATATTATAAAAGATATGTATCTTGAGTTTACAAATCAAGCATGATACTGGCCTTTCTGATCATTTTTTTCTCAGAAGAGGCCTTACACAGGTTGCCTGTTGAGCCCAACCTTGTCCAATGTTTTTATAAATGATTTACCCTCTCAGTTTGATACCTCATGTGATCCCGTAGTATTATACAACAAGAAAATTAGCTGTTTATTGTATGATGACGATCCAATTTTATTATCAAGTCCTGAATATGGGTTACAAACATCTTTGAATAAATTGAAGGCGTATTGTGATGAATAGAAATTGAAAGTTGATATCAATAAGTCTAAGGTTTGGATTTTTACTAAGACGGGTAAGTTAATAAAAACAACTTTTGTTCTAGGTAAAGATCAGTTAGAATGTGTCAGAAACTATGTGTATTTGGGTATAGAAATATCAGCAAGTGGCTTATTTGAAGTTGCTATAAAGCAACTATGTGATAAAGCCAAAAACGCACTCGGACGACTCAAAAGATTTTTTTTTTGGTGGGAAAGTGAGCGATAAATTCCTTATCAATCTGTTTGAAAAGGCTGTGATTCCAATCTTATGTATGCTTGTGAAATATGGGGTGCTTACTCTGCCCTCCCATCAAAAATTTTATCAATTGTCTCTTTTGCATGCTATTTCAAATTTGACTACGAAAAATTAAATATCAGTTTTTTTTAAAACATTGTCTCGGTGTGCATCTCAAAGCATCAAATATTGCAGTTCTTGGTGAACCTTGCCAATTACCAGTGTCACTGAAAATTGTGAGACTTGTCTGTAAGAACTGGTTGAGAATTGTTCATTTACCAACCGATAGCCTTCTGTATGACGCATTTTTATGTAATATCACAATGTCATTAGAAGGGAAAAGTACGTGGTTGCAAACTATTTTGGATACGTTGCATGGTATAGACATGAAACATTTATGGGACAACTGCGGAAACAAAAGGGGTTGTTTTCCGGATAATATGTTAAAAAAACATTGCCAAATTTTATTTTCGAAACAATGGAAACAGGAAATGAATGATAATGAAGCAGAAGATAAGAAATTGAGAACCTATGTTTTATATAAAAGAGAATTTAGATTCGAAAATTATATACATATGATCAAAGATTTTACCATAAGGAAAAATATCTCAAGACTAAGAATCAGTGCACAGAATTTGGCGATCGAAAAAGGAAGGCACAAACGTCCATCAAAATTACCCATACAATTAAAACTTTGCGAGCAATGTAATCTCTTAGAGGACGAGCGTGACTGTGTTGTCGCCTGTCAAAAGTTTTGTGAACCCCAAGAAAAAATTTTAAATTCAATTTCGGACATGTTTCCAGAATTTTCTTGTCATACTGATTTGGGAAAAATTATCTTAAGTTTATTATAGAATCATCAGATTATGAAGTGATCAGAAATTTTGGAATGTCTAAAAAAAAGTTATGGCTATCAGAGGAAATCAATTGCAAAAAAATATATATATATTCCGATATGGGATAGTTTCTCTTAGGCCGGCCCTATTTATAAAATCACGAACAATGTTTGAATAAATCAGAAATCTCTTCTTTTTTTTTCTTTTGCCAGGTGCGAATGGTACCACTTGTCTTCTGGGGTGGTGTGATGTGTTTGTAATTTATTATCACTTTTTTTTGCCTCAACACTTTTTTTATATGGGAGTTGGTGTTGTTGATGTCGTGTTTCTGTGTTGTAATCAACGTGTGAAAAGTTTGTATTTGTTTAGCTTGGCATACTGCCGCACCTTTTGTATACTATGGTGCAGCCAATAAAGTTCATTCATTCACAACAAATATATTTCTTGAGCTGGAAATGGAGCCTCGCTCGTTTGGGCATCGATGCCTGAAAAGCTGTTTATACTGAAGATAATCGTATTGTTGGAAGCACTGTATATGACTAACAGAACCCGTGACTTCATGTAATGAAAATTCATTCACTTCCAATTTTAACATCGAGTCGGAGCAAGTTGAATGCCCACTACATTGTGAATTAATGGAGTGTTATCTAAATATATATTGGGTATTACAAGTTTGTTAAAACATGCATGTGTGCAAAAATATATTGAAAGGAATACATTTCTTCACATATTAAATTGATATTACAAAGCCAATTCGAGATATTATACTGATACTGAGTATAATATAGAAAGCACCAGACACATCGTATATCTAAAATAAATAAACTAGAAGTTAACATCGTTTGAGATATCTGTAAAGCACTGAATTAGAGATATCTCAAAGCCCAAGTAAGAGTAACGTAGGTATCGTAACACAGAAATTTAAACAAATGTTTAAAGTCAGTTTGTATTGTCTAAAATATGTTTATTTACCTTGAATTCAAGTCAAGGTATATTACATCCCATTATGAAATACACATGGTAATTTTTATATAGTCTTAAAACCTGGACACTTTTCAGTTTCATGCATGCTGAAAATAAAGACAAAATATATCTTTATTAAATAATCATGGATATATTCATATTTACAGCTCGAATTGAAGATAGCTTCAGGAGTATTGGTGTATCGTTCTCCATTAAATCTATTGGGGTGGGGTGGGGTGGGGTGGGGTGGGGGTGACGGAGGAGTTATATTACGCCTCGTTTTGCTTTCAGGCCGCAACGAATGCAAGAATAATAATGGCGGTTGCCAGCAGATTTGCGTGGACACTTATGATGGATTTTGTTGTATGTGTCGACATGGCTACCAACTTCATCCCCTGGAGAACTACAACTGTAGTGGTAAATATCTGGTTGATTGTTGTCAAAATGCCGTCAATAGTCAGCGCAAATTTTAACAAACGGTTCAAAAGGCATTCTTGCTGAGTGATACGGACCGGAACAGCCCCGAAACAAATATGACTGTCCTGTACTTAGCGTATTTGCTTTGTTTCGAGTCGAATCTGTACCAAATAAGCATATTTTGCCGGCGGCATCATTACTGGACCGAGATAATAGAGACAACTGGCTGGAATACCATATCGAACAGTGAAACATCAGTTTACTGCCGACAAATAATATTGGAAATTTCAAATCACAATTTACATCTCAAAGTATACGGCAACAGGTTCAGATGAAGTACAGAACCCCAGCATTCAATTTCACATGTCATCTTTGCACTCCTCATGAAATTTTGTTCTGATTTATGATCTTTAATTTTAAAACTCCTGGTCCATTCCAGTTACCAACATGACGTGTCGTGACACTCTGGACGCTGGCTATCAATGTTTCTGTAGAGTTGGAAACAACGTAATTCCTATAAATGGAACGCAATGCGAAAGTGAGTATGTTATACATGAAATTATGTAGCTTGCCAGCCAGACAATTGTTTCGCGTGTCTGACTGCGATCAGTGGAGCGCCCACACAGTAATGATAGCGTAACTTAGTCTGTCTTAGCAGGCAAGAAATTATTAAGCAATTTATGGAGAATCTAAGTTAACTATATAGTCACAGTATAAATGTGATATAGTCACGATATAAATGTGATTGGCTAATTGATAAGTTTATTGACGTCCTATTCCATATTAAGTCACTATATAAATGTGATTGGCTAATTGATAAGTTTATTGACGTCCTATTCCATATTTAACAATCAATTAAAACATATACCATATACTGATAGACTTTCAAACAAATCACAATCTCTTTTAACATTGTACACGGTAGGAGCGATACATTTATACAGAGTTATTGCAATTAAAATGACCTAACGTATTTCAGATATGAATGAATGCCTGACAAACAATGGCCTGTGCTCACAGCAGTGTAATGACACCGAGGGGAGCTACACATGTAGCTGCCGACCAGGCTTTGTCTTAGGCGAAGACGGTCGCACCTGCAACGGTACGTAGAAATAAACATACAATAAACTAAACAGACACCTGTGGTGGTCTGCACTCCGTCTGTAGTCCATCGTCAACAATTTCAAATTTGTATTACTCAAAAAACCGTAGGCCGCAACCTTTTCAGACTTGTCGGGGATATATTGGGAAGGTCTCCATTAAGAATTTTTGCCCGCATATCCTACCCACAATGCCATGCGCCCTGCCATTCCTGTGAAGATTTTTGCACCCGGCAAACCAACCTGAATCCCACGTATTGGTCACGTTCCAGTGTTTTATCTATATTTATGAATTATTTGTTCATGGGGGGCGGAGCGAGAGGGGGGGGGGGATCTTCAAATATCTTCTTTTTGGAAACCGGTAGGCCATTTTCTCCGTAATTGCGCAAGGATATTCTGATAATTTGACTTTAATTTCTTCAACAGGTGGAGCTGTGATCTTTTTCTGTTTTAAAATTTAAACTTGTGTGTTCTTTGTAATATTCCCTTCTTCCAAACTGCGTACTGGATTCCCTTCAATTGGGTGGGAATATACCTTAACTTGGTATCCACCAAGTTTGTTCAGTGGGTGGTTTTAGTCCTTGTTTTTTATATTTTTAAAATTCAAATTAATAGAATAAGTGCATTTTAGAATTATGGTTGCTCACTGTACGTGTATGTATTTATGGATTTCTCCAACACAGTGGACCAGATCCACTTTAAGCTAGGTAGACATATACCTTGGGTTAGAATCTATACCATATCTCCAAATGGTGATGCATTTTAATTTTTTTTTTTTTTTCATTTTGAGGAAAGTCTTCAAAAACTCTTTTCTGAAACCGCTGTGCGAACGATCAGTAAGAGTATGTTATGATATGAGCATGAAAGGGACTGTACAGTGCATACATGCAGAGTTGTGTCAAATCTGTTGATAAGATCTAAATTACTGTAAACATAATTGGGATGTAAGTTCAGTGGGTCTCCACCAGGAGTCTACTAGTGGTCACAGTGACTTTATGTTTTAACGCATTTTTATTTGTTTTGTTTTTTCAGGAAAATCTCTTACAATCATCATCTCTCTGTAAAAACGCTATACCAAATTGCCTCGAAATTGAATGGGGATTCTTCTGAGGGCCTTAGTTTTTTTTATTCTCTCAATTGATGACGCCTGTAATTTTCAAATAGTATTTCATTATTTTTTGTGAATTATTGTGTGTTATTTGCAATATTTGGCTTCTACAAAATCACTTATTGGATTGAGTTGAGTTGAAACCTGGTGAGAATGTACTTTTAATTTATATCTACGAACTTTATTCACTGGAAGGGACTGCTGTTATTGCCTGATTTTTAATCGATTTTTTTTATTTCGCTCTGTGTTCGACAATTGTATACATTAGCATTCAGCAGTTTGCATGTCATTGGACAAGGCAGTGCTAATGTGACGGCCACAACTTTGTCCTTTCACTTCATTTTCTCGATGATTTATACACACATGTATCGGGACTCGGGGGTATGTTATTTTACAAAAGTGAGACATTACGTCAAGTTTCTTGGTGATGCGGACATATTCATGTAATATTCATCTCTTGGCTGAAATTCTTCCCGCTTTTCATTTCGTCTCGTAAAACGTTACAAAGATAGATGTATCAGGATGTCATGCAGGAAGGCTAGGTCCTTGGTGAATTATCTGGGTCACAGTGACGTATTCATGTACTGTAGTACTGCTGTTCATTTCCGGGATATAATGTCCTTTCAGCTCAACAGGTTCACTAGGTCTATGTATTCTTGGATAATATTTTAGAATCTATTTGAAATAGGGCTTTAAATTTCGAGCAATAATTGTCCTTTATAAGCACTTTCTTGTCTTCCATTATACATTCGCTAGTAACTACTAGCTTTAGCATACAAAGTCAGTTGAGCACATGACTGTCACAATCCTCTTGTGTCTCTTTTCACCTAAATGAAACAAGAATCTGTTGTATTTTATCAAGAAGATGTATTCATTTCGGCAAACACAGACAGGAATAATAGATTAACTTCTGGACAAGTTTGAGTAACATCAACAGTGACAGTTTGGCGCAAACTGTGCAACTTGTGCCATTGTGGACGCAAACGAGTATTTTTTATATTGGAGTCAATTAAAGGTTATTTATATATATGTTTAAATTCATTTGCTCATATGTCCAGATGTATTTTGACATAAGATCAAACATTTCATGATATGTTTAAATCAGTTTGTAATTAATCATATAATTTTGTCAATAATAATATAATTATAAATTATAAATCACATGATTTAATATGTGGTGAAATGATTCAATACTTGACGATATGATCAAATACATTCAATTTTAATTGACCGTTGGATGATATGACTGAGCATTTAGTGATATCATCAAATATTTTATCATATCATATATATGCCGATTAAAACAAGAAACGATGTTCCATCATGTACATACATAGGATTCTTTACGAACGAACGAGACAGTGCGTGTCAGCTTGGACAGTAGCCCAGGTGGAATTATGTATCCTGTGCACATATGTGGATAATCATTTTTGTTGAAAAAAGATGACGAGATTGAACGTGAGAGCTCAGTGCAAGCAACCATAGTATAACTTCGAAGAACAGAAAAAATATCCATATATTATTATGTTAATCTGTATATCTCGATATATTGAACACACTTTTTAATACAAGATTTTCCAATTTTTGACGCAGATATTAACGAGTGTGCGGTGCCCAACATATGCGGAGACAGGAATATGGCCATGTGCGCCAACACCTACGGCAGTTATTATTGTATACAATTTTCCGGTGAGCCACGCTTTCAACCAAGTAAATGACTTGACAGAAGTATATTTATATAGAACATTAATTCTCCTTACAATATCAAAGATATCAATTGTTTGTTTCTCATATATGTCGAATGACGCCCATACAGAACTGTTCTTCCTCTGGTGGGCAAGGATACGGATGATGCCATTGACACATCCTCACACCAAAGATGTTTAAAAACCAATACATACGGTGAATAAACTTGCATAGCCATTTCTCAAGCCAGATAAAATTCTCATATACAATATTGACGGCAGCTTCTGTTGTTGACAAGTAGTTGGGGGAAGCTGTCACAGAGGACCCAGTAGACGCACAACCTGTAATGATCGCATATCGAGATGTCAGTTTTCCAATCAATCATTCGTTGAGCCGTTCATGGATGGGTTGCATGGAAAGGGGAGTACGCAATGTTTCTTTAGTGGATTCCTATTTCTCGTTGAGCAATACTTAACATTAAACAATATGCGACCCGTTTCCGAAATTTAATCCACGAATGATGACCAGATTAAGCTCTGTGTGCTTTTTAGGAGTTCGTGAAATCTTCAGCAGGCAGCTACGCATGTCCCTTTCATGCATGGGTCTAAACTTGATTGAGTATTGCAAGTAAAGCTAATCGAGATTTCTTGGGTCACAGGAAACTGTAAAATACAGTTCTATTATTTTTTTTCTTTTCAGTTGGCATCGGCATAAGAACTGGTAACGGCGGACAAGGTACGCCAATTGTAAGACCTCTGCAAGGTGGTGTAGTGGCGGGCGCTTCAACTGGTGCCATCAGCCAATCAACGCTGGTATTATCCGTGGTTCTTGCCGGAGTATTCGCTGTTATTCTTACAATGGCCGGCGTTTTGTGTGGACGACGTCTACTCCGCAACCGTAAGAAGAATCGGAACACACCAACTTCAGGACGATCCTCCATGTTTACCGGGGAAACCAATCCTGGATTTGCCTCTCTTTCATCAAAACTACGTGCACAAAGAGCGGGAGATGATTCTATATCCGTTTCTTCGAGCACTTTTACAGATAACTCATCCTCCTCAAATAACTAAAACCATATTTTGGTCCTCTACCATTTGATCTTTTTCAATACAGTAGCCAACCCTTCCATCACACTGCATCAGCCTTTGGTCCCAGGGTTCTGCATTATAGCCGACAGGGACCTTTTGTCGTTCAGGCACTTTTGAACGTGTAAATAGTAATTATTAACTTGATTATTTGAAACATACTTCTATACATTTTGTCCAAAACTCATAAGATGTCAATTTTAACATCGATGTCTAGTATTAGAGAATTTTCCTTATTGAAAAAATCATATTCTTCGTAACCCTTAAAATGACAACGATTGATATCCTTCACAAACAAGAAATCATTTTGCACAGTTATCATTCCATGCATCAGGGTATGAAGTTCAGCCTCTTCACCGTCAGCTATGGATGAGTACCACAGCGCAAGTAGACTATCAATAACGTACATACACACGTGTGCGTATGTATGTCCTTGAGACTAGGTACAGATTAATCTTTAAGGCACTCGAAGCCTCACACAGTTAAGAGAAAGGGCAATCTCTAAGTAAATAAGAAAGGCGTTGACTATCAGATTTTACCTGGACTTAAGTAAGAGTTTGTGTGCCTCCGTGATGTGTGCTCACACCAGTAACCTTGAGCTGGCGCTGGCCATTAGCCAAACAGTGACTAGCTCACAAACATGATCAGAAATGGGATTTGGCCAAGATGCTTGTTTGGCATTTGGCGAAAGAATTACTTCCCTTCATTATCTAAATTTAAACGTTATGAATCTGTTTTAACCTGTGACACGGACTGTGTTTTTCGGTGTTGCAACATGATAGTTAAGTTTATAAATTGATATTACGTGCGCATAACTGGCTGAGCTCGTTTAATTTCTTGTCCCAACTTACTAGCTCAATCACATCTGCTATGGAGCCATTTAGTCGCATAGATTCTGGACTTCACTTCGTCGACTGTTTATGTATAAAGATAACCAAGACTTCATAGTATATTTAGCAGTAGATACTTATTTTTAAACGGATATTTCTTCAATCAAAATTATTGTTTATTATTTTCAAACATGGCAAGATCAGGGAAAAGTTTTTTATGAATGTAAGCAGCGTGAAGCTGCATCAATATGAACAGTAGATTCCGGATTCCAAGAGTCGACTGTCAATGAATAAACATAGTCAAGACTACACTACATTTAGCAGTAGTTATTTATATCTAAACGGACATTTTTCAGCCAAAAATCTTGGTTTTTTATTTTCAAACATAGCAAGATCAGGGAAATGTTTTAATAAATTTAGCGTGAAGCTGCGTCAAAGTGCTGCATCGCTTGTTAGATTTTATTTTCCGAATTTCTGACACGTCAGAATTGTTGTTTACAATCCCTGATACTATTTATGGTTGTTAATAAATTGTTAATTCTAAGAAGAATGTTGTTGTTGTTTGTTATCAATGAAAGTTCAGGCGGGTTCGGGGGGGGGGGGGGCATTTGTGGAGCCGTTGTGGGTGATACACGATTACTTGAAGATAACATTGGACACCAGTTTCCAAACAAATTTGTAATATTGGTGGTAGGAACCGACCAATAGGGAGGCGGAAAAAGTGTTGATTATATCACATAATCCATTCTTAATGTGAAAAGTGTGGATAATGGTCTTCCCTCACTATTAAATAACAAGTGTCGTAAACACGAAATGAATACAAGCATGAATCCTAAAAAAAGTGAGTGAAGTTAATTCCAAATATTGATTGCTCTTTTTACCTGCAGTAGGTTTCTTGTACCTCCCACTCTTTTCATTATAAAAGTTTGGTTTACGGTGAAGTAAACACATAATGAACACTTTTCACATACTCGCACTGCTTGTCAGTGTCCATGACAAGCAGGAATCCTGCAAAAAGTAAGTGAATAAATTTCCATTTTTTTTTTTACCTGCAATAGGTTTCTTGTAGCCTCCACTCTCTTCATTATGACCTGTACCCTTTTGAATAACTTGAGTGGGAGTGCTGACTGATTCACTTAAATGTGCCATTATTGCTTCCACCACCTGGTCTTCCTACTGCCACACTGACAAGTTCAAAATGCACGAACAAGCAGTCAACCTTGACTGTGCATGTGACAACTTACATAAGCGGCAAGCTACACAAAAGGTAGGGGAAAATGTCATGCACCAAGGAATCTCTTGGTCGGTTCCTATCACCCATGTTACAAGTCTTTTACAATATGTCACAATGGCCATTATGCCATCATAATCAACTCGGTCTTTGACCTCGTTGATTATGTGGCATAATGGTCATGTGATATGTTTTAACTATCACATATAAACTGCTGGAGGGAAACATACCACCCTCATTGGTTTAACATGGGCAACTCTAAATATGCCTTTATATGGAAAATATTGGTGTCGCATGGAATACAATGTAACCAACAGAATAGCTGAGGGTATGCCTGAGTAGTCACAAACACACAAAATGTCCTGAAAACCAGACAACAGCCAGATGACCAGTTGCACACGTCTGTATTAACCTTGGATCGAACCCAGAGTTAACTCTGGCATGGAGGAGTTGTGAAATCTCGGCTTGACCCTGGGTGAACCCTGCAGCTGTGTGACACCAGCTGGTTTGCTGACGGTTCACTTAGTGCAGGTTACACAACCTAAGGTTGACACCAGATTCATTAAAAGCCCATTGTTATCTACCCCCCCCCCATCCACATCGAATGAAAAGTTGTCCCTTTTTCGTCAATCTGGGAGTGTGCACTAACACACACGTACAAGCGTGAACATATTTCTTGTCATTTGCGTAAAGCATGGTTGGAAAAGTGAACTATACAACGTTGGAAAAGGAAACACTTTTGGAATTAGGGGAGGAACACAAAAATATGATTGAAAACAAAAAATATGGCAGAATGGTGGGAAAGAAGGAAAAAGTCTGAGACACAATAACAAGTTAATTTAGTGCAAGACACGTCGCGTCAAGAAGAACGAAAAAGCAGTTGAGTGATGCTTGGAAGAAAAACAAAAAAGAGAAAGCAAGAGTTTGGCGATGAAAAAAAAAGGAAAAAAAAAACAAAAGGAAGAACACAGTATTTTTGGATGTCATCCATGTCCCAAAATGTGGCCAATCTTCTTCCACAACAAATCTCTAGTCTCACAAATTAATTTGATGATGACGCAGAATTGCATGGTCATGCTGCCTCGGTCGGAGAAAATGAGGCAAATACCGCTCAAGTTTTCATACATCGGACTCTGATCCGAGGTCTGTGCACTTCTGCGCATGTCCGAACTCTGTTCCGAGGTCCGAGCATATCTGCGCATGTTCAGATTCCGGCGATCCCAGAGGTGTTACGCTACAAATTCTACTTACAAAAAATGATAATAAACCAGGTTACAGTCTGTACCTTCTAAAATAACTTGTAAATCCAAAATGTCATATACCAATTTGTTCCTTACAATATTCTGAATCATCTGAGAACAAGAAACTATGGTCATCATTGGGAAAATATTAAGATATTACCATTTGCTACAGCCACAGTACTGACAGCAGTCACGCCGGGTCGCGTGGCTAATCTGTGTGCTCATGTTGTAGCCTTGCGCATTCAGTCAATACACTGAGTATAATAAAAACTGACCTGTCAATAAAAACTACACACTGTACCTGCCAGATTTGGAAAGTTATATCTTCCTGTGGTCAGAATTATGTAAGGGACAGCCCCTTGTACCTGTAATAGTCATTTTTAATATGCACTTTGTAATCGTCTGTCCGGAAGTGGGGTGAATTACTCCCGTAATACCGAGAGGTACTGCATGGTTGCTTGTTACCATTTGCATCGCGTACGGGTCGCTCACAACTGTCCGAATTTGACACGGGCAGAATCATTGGGATGTTGGAGGCTGGCCTTTCCCAGCGGGAGGTTGCCCGGATAATGGGGTACTCCAGGCCATCGGTAAGAAGGTAGTGGAACAGTTTCCAGGAAACCAGACGATGCAAGAGGAAGGCTGGGTTTGGCCCTTGGGCGACTTTAGGCATAGAGTTATTCTGTATAATATCTCTAATAATTTTCTATGGAGCGACCAAGACTGTCAGATGGGATGGATGACCGTTACTTCATCCAGTATGTGAAGAGGCACCTGTAGGTTTCTTTGCACGGACAGGTATCCTCAGCAGTAGCGCTAAGCTTGCAACATCAGAGCATTACACTGACCGCGCACTATTAACAAGAGATTAGTGTCAGCCAAACTGAGGGTAAACGCCCCTGCCATTCGCATCCCTCTCAGTCCTGCACACAAGACACGAGGGGTACATCACTCAATGGTGTAAAAAAACATGTAGGCTGGATCAGAAATCAATGGAACAGCCTGATGTAGTCAGATGAATCCAGATTCTGGTTGGATTTCCACAATGGAAGAATAAGAGTTCGGCGAATGCTTTCCGAGAGGTGCGTAGAAGGATGTAAGGTTGAACATGACCGCTACGGAGGAGGCAGTGTCATGCAGTGGATGACAGCAACAGGGATAACAGCTCTCATCAGGGTGAACGGGAACCAGGGAACGGCACACTAACAGGCCAGTGCCACGTGAATGAGATCCTGTCCATAGTTGACCAATGGATCCAACAATATCCACGGCTACAGTTTCAACAGGATAACGCACGGCCATACCCGAGCCAGCATGCAGAATCTACAGCAACACAATATCCCATTGATTGTTGCCATGACCACCCTGTTATCCTGATGTGTCCCTCATCGAGCATTTGCGGGATGTTCTTGGCCGTCGAATTAGGGATGAGTATGAATAACCCACAGTCATCCTGCACAGATGCTCACAGACCAGTGGAATCAAATTCACCAGGCTGAGATCACCAAGCTGACACGTAGCTGCCAAGGCGGATCCAAGCTTGCTTACAGAAGCGTGGTGGTCACACCCGCTGTCGATGCATGCAGCCTCCAAACAACAACAGCAAGCAAAAGGTCCCTATAAGGACCACCATTTTATCCCAAAAGAGATGTGAAAAAAGCAAGGGTGTAATAAAGTAAACTTCCCACACACATCCTGATAACGCGCATAATGTTGTATAACGGGTGGGTAGGGTGTTGGGATTTTTTTCCCCAGCAGTATAGTTCGGGAAGACGGTAATAGAGTATGAAAGCAGTTGCATGACCAATTTTATATTTATGACATTAATGACATTATAAATGACAACAGATTTCCGATAATGCCTAGATCTGAATTTATTGAACGTGTAACGCATCAATTCTTTTTTCTCTTTCTTCCCTTCCTCCCCCTGGTCGTCGTCGTCGTCTTCCTCCTCCTCCTCCTCCTCCTCCTCCTCCTCCTCCTCCTCCTCCTTCTTCTTCTTTTTATCTTCCTCTTGCTTTTGTTAATATGATAAATTTGAGTGTGTTTGGTAATTTGCAACTTCACTCAAGCTACAAGCTGGATTCTCTCAAGGCACCGGAACACTAACTCAGCCAATCAGGATTGGGGTGTCCAAGATTGAACATCATATTGAAACAAAGCAATACACCCATGGGACAATATTTTGATTACAATCATACATAA
>OZ026613.1:93572408-93679908 GCA_964020975.1 Hermodice carunculata | reverse complement strand
GGGTGTATTTTCTGTCCTTAAGACATCAATGTATCAAAGTGATGTTCATATCTATTGTTTTATGGATGGTTTAGGCAACTTTACTGACATAAGTGTGTTTCCATTTTCGGCCGGGCGATAGGTGCCGGTGGTTGCTGCGTTAAGACCCGGCCGTTCCGGGATCAAATATACGAAAATGATACCATGTCATCATAGTTGTCATATTGCACTTCATTATGGGTGTATATTAACATACGTTACAAAATGAAGGTATACCTGGACAAAGTGTATGTACATTAAAGCTAGTCAAAGGTTCGGGGTCATACTTTGCTTTTGGAAGTGACACAATTTTGTGTTGAACATGGTGTTTTTTTTACACATGATGGTGAATCTTTGTTGAGACTTCATTGAACAAATACAACATGGTGTTCCGACAGTGGGAACCACTTTGTTGTGTTCCGTTACTTCACTATAGGCCACTTGTCACCAAAAAAAAATAATAATTCAAAGCCACACACACACACACACACACATACATACATGCATACATACATACATACATACATGTAGCCCACATTTTTACTTGTGATTAATATTGATTAAAATGTACAAATACTAATAACATTGTTCATTGTGTAGATTTGTAAATTAATTGGCAAAGATTCACACAGTTGGTAATGTGTTGAAATATGCCTATTTTATAGAGCTATGTTTGACGCGTCAATATAGGCATAAAGTAGAAATATTTAATATATGTGTTAATTTTTTAGGCTTTTGTAAGGTCAACTTCAACATAGAAACCAGTGTAACTGGTTATCTGAAACAAACTTCACAAGCTTGCACAAGATGCATAGAAATAATCTGCTGTGTTCTGTGCTTAATGACCACACCTTTTTTCCCTTTCAGGCCAACAACAATGGCAGAAATAGATCTGCTATTAGTAGGCCTATTAACAGTACAGATTACACCTCTGGTCTGGTCTTTGAGGTACGTGGGGCACAAACAGGACACAAAAGCTCAGCATCATCTGCAACAACCTGTACATCAGTACAGAATCCTAAATGTACCCAGCCAGTGCAATTGTCACATTGTGCCCATGAAACAATTTGCACATTTTTTGAAAGTTGACCGGGTGCAACCCACTTGCCACAAACACAACAAATTTCATTTTCATCTTCACTGAAAGAACAATCATATTCACCTACAAAGTTACCACTGGGCCTAGTAGGCACTATGCCTGATGTACTTTGCACAGCTGTATCACTATCAACAATGGTTTCAACTACAGGCGGAACACAAGCATCTGCGTCCGGCAAGGAGGCCTCAAAAACATTGGCTGTCTGGCTTAGTGGGGGTTCTGGTCGATCGTCCCGTGATCTGGTTATTTGAAGTTGTCTGGAGTTGCAATGTTGAAATTTTGTTTAAACACACCACAGGTGACCCCAGCGTTAGTGGATGCAGATCTATGCATCCTTAGCTGGGGTCATCCTGACCTCGTTATTGCATTGCTGCATTGTACTATGTTACTTTTTTTCTTTTGGTCAAATAAAACTGCTCTGACTCTGACTCTGACTCTGACTCTGTGAATTGCAATCAAGCCGATTGGTGCCTTTGCTACTGTCAGTACTGATGACTTCTTCGGACATTGTTGCTTTGGTTGTGTTAGTTTACTTGACAGATACTGCTAAACCTGGAAATCAGAGGCACTGGGCTGGACACTTCCTACAGTTTGATCCTGGGTACATAGGCCGACATGTACAGCTTCACTTGGCATCGTTTCATCTCTGCTAATTTTAGTGGGATCAAAAGGATACATCCCTGTGCAAGTGAAGCCAGCAATCAAATTCTGTGGGGAAATTGCCTTGTAATATATCTTGAAAATCAGCTCACCAATGTTGTACTTTTTTACAACCTGAACTGGGTGTTGTCGCAAATGGGACCTAACTTCCTTGTAGAACAGCTTCTTGAGTGCGCCAAAACATCCCAGGTCAAGAGGCTGGGTCAGGTGACTTGTGTGTGGAGGTAGTACGAACAACAGAATATTGTGTTTCATCGCCCATTACTACACAGGGTGACTAATATGGAACTTGTGTCTATCATAAAGTAACAAACATGGTTCATCACTAGTAGGGGTGCCAGGAATGTGCTTCAAGAAATGTGTTTGCAGGAAGTCAATGAAAGTGGCACCATTTGACAACCACTGTCAGTCACCCTAACTTGGGTTCCAGGCAAAGGGTTTTCATTCCATCCATTGTTTACATTGTTTTCCCTTGTGTACAAAGTATGGTGGTAAATTATTGCCTGTGGCACTACCACAGGCAACAATGGTCATGGGATCAGTTCTTGGGGATGCCACACTATTTACTTTAGATCCTCTCTGCAACAACTAGAGATGCCTTATGTTCTGCATTGATGCCACTCTCATCAGCATTGTATATGTGTTGTGGTCTGTTTTGCAAATTGTATTGTTCTATGACTTCGTGCTGATAGATAGTATTCTTGGATATTTTCAAATGTGCACGCCTTTGCACGAGCCATAGACAGTATCTGTGCACTTATAGTAGCCAATGAAGGCCAGCGTTTCGTGAATAATCTAAACCTTTTCTTTCCCACTGACACAAAATTACCATTGTCTTGTTTAGGCCCTTTGCATATCTGTATATCATTTGCCAATTCAATAATGTCTATCCTGGAATATTCAAAGCCAAGTTTTGACATTTTAATGACATGTTCCACCAATTTCCCCTCATCTTCTGGACTTAAAAATGTTTGTGGTCCAGGGCGATTTGTGCGCCCTTTGACGCGATCATGAAGTGTAGATTTTGGTATCCCACACAATATTGCAGCTCTCCATGCTGTTTCTTTCTCCTCTTTTATCAGTTTCAATGCAGTATTCACTGATGTCTCATTGTACGTCTTTGAGTGGACCTTTCTCTGAGGTTGTATCTAAAAAAGGGGGATGTTTGTTTCAATATTTAAAATGAAATGAACAACCACTTTACCACGGGTTATTATTTTGTTTCTTTTCATCATTGCGTTATAAGGGCTTTAATCAAGACCTATTTTTCTGTTATTAAAACATGGTATAATCATTAACTTGTAAAAGTTGTATGAGACAGTATATATCAAAACCTTGTGCCATTCACATTCTTAATGCCATGTAATATGTATAGGCCTCCGTACACATTTTAATAGCTTTACCGCGAGATCACGCTCTCAACAGTAAAGTTTGCCGCCATTGTGTCAGCGTCTGCTTTCCGAAGAGGCTTCTCAGATGGAGAAAAAAACAACCCTTCTAGCCCTTCTAGTTCTTGTGGGGCTAGGTTGCAACCATGGATAAACATGTGATACTGAAGATATTCAAGAATGCTTCGGGAAGTCAAAACGTGCATTATCTGAGTATATCCAACGGATTTTAAAGGAGATAAAAGGTCCCGGTGAGTGTTAGATAGTGAGCATGACTTCATTAGTATGCCCTTAATTTTGCCATTTCAAGCAGACGCAGACAAAAATGACCTCGTTAAACTTCATATGCAGAAATCATTTACATTTTTATGTTTCTATGAATTATCATAAAATTATTGTTATTTTTATATACAAATTGTTAAGATTTTTTACCTGTTTATGCCTCATTGTGTGGAATAAATCGGGAGCAAATCAATGTGAACGCTTCTTGGATAAACACCGCGACACCTGGTGTGAAAATATGCAAATAAACTTTAAGTCCGACAATTGGGCACGCAAATATATATATAATTTCAGTCAATTCCTGTTCCTTACCACTCTTCTCAAATAACTGTGACCCTCTCACCATTCTTTTCTTGCGATGTTTATTGTCCATTCCGTTCAAGGGAAGGTGGTGATGTTTGCCTATGAACTGCTAATAATACAACCATTAGTAGGCCGAAATGCTATTAATTTGAGATGTGAATATATCAGTTTAGAAACAATACCATCTGGAGACTGGCTTGCTTTTATAATACCATTGAGAGGTTTCAGTGACCACAGAGCAACCAAAAGAATATTGATGAGTCGTTTTTGGTGAGGCGGAGCCTCACCCTGTCAATGTATTACATTGTAAGGACGATACCGCTACAGGTATCCGTACCTATCAGTGACTTATGTATGGAAATAAAGTTTATGTTTTATAGGTATTGTTTTTTATTTGTATGAAGGTATTCTGAATAAAAGGTAATATGTTGGTATATTTTGTTTACATGCGGAGACGTATTGGTCTATAAAAATATAGCGGAGCCTGTTCACACAATTGTAGAGTTGGGCAAGGTGACATGCTCTCAAAGAAGAAAAGATATCGTGTATAGGGGAGACTGGGGAGGGTTGGAACACTTCAGATTCCAGGCCCTGTATCTTCAGAAGCATTTAATTACTGGTTTATTCTAAGATAACACTTTAAAAACAAAAGGGTCCTGCAAAAATGGGCATTGTCTTGTTCGGATATTATGGAGCATTATCAAGATATGTATTAAAAACTATCGACAAGTCAAATGTTTCATATCGCTCCATACAAATGGTAAGATGAAACATGCAATGGGGTAAGTTAAAACGTTCTCAATAAAATAAAATATAAGTAACCTACCTAAACAAGTCTATTAGTGTTCATTTTAGCCAGACCTGTACAGAATATACTTGATGATACCTGACCTGGACTCTCGCATGTTCCAACTCTCCCCAGTTTCTCCTGGTGTTAATTTTCTTCATTCTTGAAATATGAATGTTCGTGTGTTTGCTAATCGTTATTGTATGTTTGTGTATTACTGAATACATGCGTGTGTAAATAAGTGTGCATATCTGGGCATAAATAAAAGTTGACTATAACCCACCTGTATAGTTCCATCCGACTGCAGAGTTAGGTTGAAACTGTTTCTCCTGACCCCATGGGAAGCTTGAATGTACGCCATCTAACCCCAGGGGTAGGTTGAAACTGCTTCACCTAACCCCAGGGACAAGTGGAAACGTGCTCCATATTACCCTAGGGCAAGCTGAAAATTAGGCAGAGTTGAAACATGTTTCAACAGTCCCCTTCATTTTGTTTCAACTCGCCCCTTTGACTGTTAATGTACATTTATCTACATTGTAGAAATACACATCAACTAATCACTGTCACACTTTGTGGTGCTAACTGTCTGCCAACTGGGTATTTTGTACTTCTGGGTAACTTAGCTGAATATTTCATTGTGTAAAGAATGTGACAAAAATTTTTGTAAGAAATATTTACTGGTGACGGAAAAAAAAACAAACATCGCGTTCCCAATCAAACACATTATTTGGTAACACACTTAGCTTCACATGCTAAAGGGGGCTTAGAACCAAAGGTGCGACTTACAGTTGCAAAAACTGGAAATACATTTACGGGGAGCAGCTAGTATTAAAGTTTCATCCTACTCCTTGTTCCTACTCTCCCCAGTCTCTCCTAATATATGAATTGACAATACCTCGAGTGATACTGTGTGTGCATGTATGAGCGTGTTTACATGTTATTTGCATTTGACCGAGAATTTTGTCGTGTATTTGTATTGCAAGTGAACCACTTTGTGCGCGTAAGATTTTTGTTTTATTATTGCAGGGGGGCCAAACTTTGCTTAATGAAGGCTTTTATGCGTACCAGCACTGTAGAACTAGTAGGTCTTTATGTATCTTCGGATTATATCATCATCACTATCTGGAGGGACAGTACGTTTCTTTCACTATTAATGTGTGAAAACTGTTGTATATATATATATATATATATATATATATATATATATATATATATATATATATATATATATATATATATATATATATATATATATATATATATATATATATATATATATATATAAAACAAAAAAACATTATAGTCGTACCCAAATGTACACTTCCTATCTTCCAGCAAATCACTAAAATTGGTAATGACGTTGTTTGACAAGAGCATTTACTTTTTTTGGCGACAAGATGACATATGATACGTTTAGATGGGACTGGATACGACCCCGGGGATACAATGTGGGTGGAACACATACTGGAAGGCAGTCTGTTTCCTCCACTTTGTTGCACCGTCGTTGATCGAACGTAAGACGCAATACTTAATGTTACATAGTCACTGGATTGTGAAACCATCCCACTGGGCTTCTCATCCAACATATGGGAAAGTCCCGGGGGGGGGGGGAGGGAAGTGTTTCCAGCAACCTTATCTATTCACGTCGCCGCAATGATGATAGCCATAGGATCACGCCAGATTATGAGCGATAATAGGGTGTCAGGTTGGAGCGTTGTTCATTTGCATATTTAGGCCTATTTCGTCACAATGGCAGTTTTCCAATTGTATGTGATGTTCATTATTTGCAATGGTAGTTTGTAGTATTAATATGTCAGCCCACCAATTTTGATTGATTCATTAATTGATAGACTTAAGGCATGAACATTCAGATGCCCCCCCCCCCCCATTCACGAACAATTTATGTCAGAAGGATAGTATTGTATTGTCTTCAAGTTCCAATCAACATCCTAACAGTAACCCCATTCTCATACATTGCAAATGACTTGAAGTGAGCGAATATAATTGATCCATTGCCTTATGTTTCATTTCTAACCACTATATAGGCCTAAATAAGACCTGTTCCCCATAAAGTATCCCAATGATAGCAATACATCAGTTCCCTATTTTATTACATCCCTATTTCTTTATTATATAATAATAGAAAAAACTTGAAACAATATTACGTCTACATGGATATGTTTTCTCTTGAATTATACATGTGAACATACAATATAACCTATTATGTCTACGTGAATATCCTGCATGCTCCTATGTAACTACCAAAGTATTAGATGCTACATTATTAAATGGATACTGGGCCTAATAGAAAAAAAGTAGTAGACTAAAAATTAAAAAATGGACGAAAGGGACCACAAAAAGGCATGATTTTCATTCAAATTGGCCAGTCTGCAATGTAACCCTGGCAGTCTCCTGTCACACGGTGAATACACAGCTTGCTGAATTGTCATGACGGCACGTGACTTATTGCCAGACGTGGAGACTGATGCCCTCTGCAAGTCCTTGTAGGAACTCACAAAAATGACCAGGATAGCGATTTTGTGGCTTTATACGATTTCGTAATTTCATGTAAGATTCTGTGTACAAAATCCATTAAGTATAATTAGGGGACCGCCGAAGTAATCCCAGGTTCTGTGCGTCCATCCATCCGTCTGTGCTTCCGTCTGGGTCGTTTCCGCATGATAACTTGAGAAGTTTCTGAGCTAGGGCTTTCATATTGCACAGGATTATTGTCCTGTTTAAGGCCTAAGTCAAGTTAAAAGTTGGGTGACCGTGACCCAATTTCTGAGGTCCCAGAACCATATTAGTGAATTTGGTGTCCGTGTGATAACTTGAAAAGCTTCTGTGGTAGGGCTATGATATTGCACAAGTTATAGCCCCCTGCAAGGGCTAAGTCAAGTTTAAAGATGGGTGACCTTGACCTAATTCTAAAGGGCACAGAACTATGGTGTCGGCGTAATTTGTACATGATAGCTTGAAAAGTGTTTGAGCTAGGGCTTTCAAATTGCAAATCATTATAGTTTTCTACCGGACCAAGGTGAAGTTTAAACATAAGTGACCTTGACCCAATTTCCAATGTCACACACCCACCTTTGTGAAATTCTGTGTCCACACAATAATTTATAAAGTTTCTCATTTGAGTGTTTTATATTGTTTTTGACTATAGTCTTCTATAGGGCCAAAGTTAAGTTTGCACATGGGTGACCTTGACCCATTTCTCAAGGCTACACAGCCACTAGGGATCACTCAGTGAACATATTTGGACTACCAATAACATTTCAGTGTCTTCAGTGTATACAGTAGCAACATACTGTAGTGACTATGCCCAAATTTGCATTGATATTTCCAAAGGTAAGATATTCTTCCTGCTGAAGTGATTCTCCTTCTACTGAGGCCACATCCCCCCCCCCCCCCCAGGGTATTTCCATGTAGGATTGTACTGGGTATGTGCCGCGGGAAAGGCCCTGTTTTCATTACTCCCAGGATTAGAAAAAGGCCCCCAAAATGTACACATCTGTATTAGAATAGGAGTAACAGTTAGGATGCACCAATGCAGCACCCCTTTCAACATATTACAGGATTAAGATGGGGTATTGTATAAAATTGTCCGATGCACACACCCACCCTGATGTTGAGTATGTGCCCCCTGTCCCCAGGCCACCCCCAATGCATTGGAAATGTGACCTTATTAGAGGGGTAAACTTCTAGGATGAAGCAATAGTTGCTTCCCGAAACTGTACCATGTTTGTATGCGGCGGTACCCTCAGTGGTGCAAGCACCACTATTACATGTAGTTCTGTCTGTCATGTCTTGCAATTCTGTGCACGAAACAGGATATATCTTATAGGATTTTGTGCACTGAATACCGTTTCCCTCGACAAAATGATCGATCAGATGATTTGAATTTCGTGATAATAATTTCGACAAAATTGAAAGAGTACTCGATTTCGTGTACGAAACAACAAACTTGCACACAAAAGTGAAAACCCTTATTCCATTTCGTGGACGAAATTCAAAACTATGCGCACAGAAATGAAACAGCAGGTTTTTATGAATTCTGTGAAACTGATTGGATTTCGTGATTTTCTTTCCTAATTTCGTCCACTGAATCCTATAAGGGTTACAATTTCGTGAAAATTTGTCAATTCTGTGAATTGTATATTAGAATTTCGTGCATAAAACTGATAGTGTGACTGACAGTTATGTTGACAGAATCTATGTGGATTTTCACTGAATCCTATGTTTGTTCAATTTCGTGGACAAAATCGGCAGACTTAAAGGATTTCGTGAACAAAATTGGTAGGTTTACACGACTTTTGGGACAGAATTGGTAGCTTTACTCGATTTCGTGGACGTACTGATAAACTTATGGATTTCGTGCATAAACTTGATAAACTTATGAATTTCGTGCACAAAGTTGATAAACTTATGGATTCCGTGGAAAAATTGATATACTTAGCAATTCTGTGGACAACAGTGTTAGAGTTTACGGATTTCGTCCACGAAATGAATTAAAATAATCACAAAATTGATGTTACACTTGGTACCTTATTGTGAACAACATGAATAAGCACCGATATAAGTAGATTGACGGATTGGTCATCATTAAACAGATCATAATCTATAAGGAAATTGCTGGTCTCAGGCTAGACACTGTCTTACTTCAGGAAGAATAGCTAAACGTATTGTTTGTTTATTCTCAAACTAAGTAACCACATAGTGACATTATGTGGTTGGGTCCGTTCAAAAACCAAATGTTTCAGGTCAGTGTGGGGCTTACTATATTGAATTGATTCAATAATTCATTTTTGGCAGGCCTAATCATGTGTTAGTAGGCCTATCAAAAAAGGGACGTCATATTCGTCTTATTCCGTAATACATCAGCTCGGGATGTTTGTATTTAAAATACGCCAGTTAGCACAGTGACAGGTTCGGGGCTGAACGGGAAGGAAACAAATTTTACATTGGCTCACTGCTGATTACCCGATTTTATATAAAGGCTAATAAAGCCTAAAACTTTCTTCTAAATTTCAAATTTTATGAATATCATTTGATCCTATCCATAAAAAATGATTTAGAACTCAATAGGTTTTCGGTGAGTGGTATGGAATATGACTTTGGTGTTTGAATATCGGACTTGACAGTGTCCAAACGGTACTTGTGCATACAGATTTTGGGTTTGTTAAGTTTCCCCTTATATTAGATAGGATCTGATACTCAAATTTACAAATTTCAGCCCTAAAGTGCTGATCACTACTATAGTCGTTTTCACATTAGCCATTACTCCCAGGAAAATTGGTAATGGTATGGCAATGAGAAGGGTGGTGATTGACATAACCGTAGGTTATATTTTATTCGAAGCTGGTGTGACATATGGTTACTGAACGTGAATCTTACAAATTGAATCAAGTGTTATGCACTTTCGACAAAAAAGAGCCAGGAAACTTAATTATAATTTTATGTATGGTTGTAGAACGGTTGATTTGGTCACAAAATGCAAGTGTTCAGATGTCATCTTTGATTAAAAATGTAGAATATGAAGACACTGCTAATGTATTGTATAGTTCAGATGGACAGGCTTCAGATGTTTACCAAACGGAAAAATTCCTAAAAATATTGATTATCAAATGTTCAAATATTTATATAAATCAGGTGTGTTACCTGCTTTAAAATATTGTCCGGGAGTCTGGGCTGGTAAGGGTTTTGAGGAATTAAAATGTGTTAAAACTCGGGCGATTAGATGTTTTCTTGGAATACACAGTAAAGCCCTAACACCTATACTCCGTACTGACATGGGGTAAAGAATTTAAAATGTAATAATTACGTTTGAATAATGACACTGTGTAATAGACTCTTCATTTTGGAAGACGAAATCGTATAAATAAGGTGTTCAACTGCGATCACAATTTATGCAACCAAATCGTTCAGCTGACATTCAAATAGCATAGATTTGATAGAGTATGATGATATATCGAATGATAAAATCACTTGCCATTTAAACATATTCAATCAAAAGATTGATTTCTACAGAAAAATAGTTGGAAAAAAGTATTACCGGCAAAATTAAAATTGCAGACCTATACTTTATCTAAAGAGATATTCACTGCAGACCAATATGTCCAGGTCCCAACAAGTAGGAGACAGAGATCTTAAATTGCTCAGCTTTGTTTGTGCATATTGCAACAAAAGTACAGAAGGCAGGCAATAGCTCATATTAGTTAATTATATGCTGGTGATACGAAAATACGAGATATGTTCTGAATTTTAGCACCCATATTATCATTCACGATATATAAATATATATATATATATATATATATATATATATATATATATATATATATATATATATATATATATATACGTAAATAATAATAATAACAATAAAATAATGATGATGATGATAATAATAATAATAATAATAATAATAATAATAATAATAATAATAATAATAATAATAATAATAATAATAATAATAGCAACTGAAGTATATGATGGATTATAATATATTCCAGTTCAGTAATTGTGCAGAACACTGTTGGTGTCGAAGGTTAGAAACAGTGTAATAACCAAATTAATATATATGTACGTGTGTGGATCTGAATTAGCTAACATCCTTGTTTCCAGTAATGTCACTAACAGCTACAATTGTTTTTAAAACTGACTTATTAGCCCAAAGGGCTCGGTACTCTTTGTTATTTTAGTTTATATATAATATACAATTGACTATGTCCCAGTATAGTACAGGTCAATAGGGTAGATACATTATTGTACATTGTATTAACATAATATCATATTTGTAATTTGATGCAGTTAATAAAGTTTATTCATATTCATTCATTCATTCATTTTCATACGCTACAGAGCACAGGCCAATCTTTCATTTGATGCAGTTTATTTGTATCATTCCCTTACTACAAGTCGACATAGCAAGTCGCATTGCATTTCTCACTGAAGCACAACTGTAAAAAGAAAATTTCACATTTGTTGCATTATTATTGTAGCTGTTTCAAAATAATGCGCTCAACACATACGCTTGCATAACCACGTTTCACCAGGTCAGCAGGTCAATATAGGGAAATAAACAATCATGCACATAACATTTAGTAAAATCATCCTGAGGAACTTGGGTTTGTATTCCAGGTGTCGGAAGTATCGTGTTGGTTGAACTTATGATTAGCAGTCGGGTACAATTTCCACGAATATTTACGAAGTAAAACTTCACAAGGTTCAAAAATGAACCTGACAGCTACGATTGCAAGCAATAACTGGGATGTCTCCCCCTGTCCACTTTGTCTATTGATTAATTGCCCAGGACACCCACTAAATATATACTGCTGGGAAAAAAGATGCACCCCCATTGGTTTAACATGGGCCGCTCTAAATACGCCTATATATGGAAAATATGGGTGTCGCATGAAATATTATGGAACATCAACAGGATAGCTTAGGGTATGCCTGAGCAGTCACAAACACACAAAAATGCCCCGAAAACAAGACAACAGCCAGAGAAGTGCGAAAAGTGTGTTCGGTTTTGGGGTACCTATGGGCTTTAATTGTAAGGGGGCTATGGCACTACTGGGATCGATGTGAATCCACAATGCCACCGCGTGCGGGTCACTTAGAGCTGTATGAACTTGACACGATGGAGGAATACAGGTTCGACTATTGCCTTCTGAGAGGTTCGTAGAAGTATGTACGGTTGAACATAACTGCTATGGAGGAATCCTGCCCATAGTTGACAAATAGATCCAAAAATATCCAGGGCTGATGTTTCAACAGGATAACGCACGACCACAACCGAGCCAGCATGCAGTATCTTCAGCAACACAACATCCCATTGTTGCCATGGCCATCCCGTTTCCCACCTGTCCCCCATCGAGCATTTGGTCGTCGAATCAGAGCTGAGTATAAAGAACCCACAGGCACCGTGGACCAACTGACACAGAGGCTCAGAGACCAGTGAAATCAAATTCCTCAGGCTGAAATCACCAAGCTGACAAGCATCATGCCAGAAGGCAGACCCCAGCTAGATAACAGAAGCATGGTGGTCACACCCGCTATTGATGCATGCAGCCTCCCAACAATAACAGCAATGATAACAACCAAAAAGGTCCTTTGAAGGACCACCATTTCTTCCCGAAAGAGATGTGAAAAGCAATGGTGTAATAAAGTAAACAAACTCCCCACACAAAAATCCTTATAACACGTGCATAATGTTGAACGGGCGGGGGGGGAGCAGTTTTTTTTCCAGCAGCATATGACAAATTCACCTTTGCTGCATAGTGCCCAATGCAAAAGTTGCATTGAAGTGAAAATCGAACAATGTCATCCAATCGTAAAAGCACTGATAAAAACTTTAACAAAATCCTGCCAGACAGTTGGAATGTTTAGCGGTGACAAATTCAGATTCAGTGTAATAGGTCATAGTAACAATTCAATCACTCACCGAATCAAATCAGGCATCTTTTGTCTTATCATGCATCTCTACACTAAAGGTGAGAAGAATCCACCGAAGTGCTTTTAAGATACTGTGGTCACGAAGTCAAATTGATAATAAATAGATCCGAGAAACCACAAAAAGGTCACAGTGACCTGCAAATCTTACCACTTTTCTTTGCCTCATAATATATTTTTGCAACAAATTTGACAAGAATATATTCAGGTACTTTGAAAATATTGCAATACCAAAGTCAAATTGCCTGTAAATAGATCACAGTAACCACACAGTTGATCACACTGACCTTCAAATTTAATTCGCAAATCTTTGTCATCTCTGTACCAACTCTGAGGAGAAACCACCCCCAACGCTGTACAGATACTGTGGGTCTGGTCGAATTGATAGTAAATAGATCCCAGTGACTTGAAAATCTGATTAGCTATTTTTTCTAAGAAGACATCTCTGTTCCAAATTTGAGAAGAGTCCATCCAGGCACTTCGAAGATATTGCAGTAAGAAAGTCAAATTGCTTGTAAATAGCTCACAGTGACCTGAAATCTTATCATCTAGTTTTTGTCTTATGTTGCGACTCTAAATCAAATTTGTGTAAAACCCATCATTGTACAAAGATATTGTTGTAACAAAATTCACACTAAGCAGGTCACTGTGTCCCGTAAATAGGTCATAGTCACCTGAAAATGTAATCAGGTGATTTTTGTCCAAAAATGCGCCTCTGTTGCAAATATGACGAAAAAAAAAATCCCTAATGGCATTTCGAAGATATCGTGGTAGCAAAGGTTGGTTGGAACGTACGGGCGTGTAGACGGACAAGCCGAAAACATAATGCCTACCCCATTACTGGAGGAGTTATTACAATGTGATAACAAATCACTTACCAGGTCTCCATACCTATGTTTTTGTTTGGACTGTCTTGAAGGCATTTAAAATGTATATTCATCCTCATTCTGCATGTATCGACAACATTTGAAATCCCACTTGGAGCGCCGTGTTGGCCGTTATGGGGTCTTTGCTCACCCGGTGAAACTATCAGCGCAAACATTCATCCACAATAGGACCTGTAGGTCAGGTCCGTGTAGGGAAGGGGTTTTAAATTACAGTTTGTCAGAGAGTATGACTAAATGCAGATAATTTTTCAGCTTGAAACTTTATGAGTTTGGAGATACATGTCAGTATTCGTGTGATTCAGCTTTATTGGTAGCTCTTTACTTGCATTCACAGAGTCAATAAAGGAACACCTTTAGAATTTAGAGGTATGAAAGAATACAACAAATAACATTTTCTTATTTTTATTTCAAATCAAACAATATGTTAGACCCATGGAAAAATGCTCTAAATTACAACAAATACCAGTTTATTTACAGGAATATTGACAATTGTTCTTTTCATGGTACCATCTTTTTCATAAAACACAGACTTCTGATCAATATTTAGTTGGAAACTAAACCGTCAGTCCTGTTCATCAAATTGAAAAAGCGTGATCCCTACAAGAAAAATGTCAAAGCAAATGTGCAAAAGTATGTCAGTATGCACAAAAACTATAATCCAGCGCTGTACCGTTGCAATACGATCACGGAAAACGATATCCAATGTTGAGAAAATCGTATATACAATTACATCCTTCAGTTCTATATACATTTCTGAAACATTCTGGTGCAGATGCTAGTTGTGACATCCTATATTTCATAAGGCCTTAAAGTCATTTAGTCTGAAGTTATATGCTGGAACTAATACATGAACACTCTCTTCTATTTCAGTTTATCTAGAAAAAATACAAAATTTGAATTTCGTCATATTTAAAATATTTCACACATTAATTATAAGTTTGAAATAGTATTGGTGAATCAGCCTCACACTTACTCTTTTTCAATGGTCGTCTGTTGTGATCAAGAACTGATAAATACCCCCCCCCCCCCCCAAGAAAAAGGATGTTGCGCTTTTGTCAGAATTCCGTTATATCATATGATGAATTCAAACCAACGGCAAATAATTTCATGTCCACTTGGTCAATTTTGTCAGTCTTTAATAGAGGAAAAATGTAACAAACACCCCCATCCCATTCTCACTCCCGTGATTTTAGAGAATTTACACCACATTATCTTTTACTCTGACAAGGCACTTCAGATATTACATGTAAATAGTATAAGCACTGGTGGTTGTGGCTGAGACTGACGAATTCCAAGCTACAAAAATGACAAAACGCCTGATATATATATATATATATATATATATATATATATATATATATATATATATATATATATATATATATATATGTATATATATATATATATATATATATATAATCACACTTGGTGAGAAAATGAATCTCTATTTGATGGCTTGTATCTGAATCATTATTGTACTCATACTTGTGACCATCAACGTTTACATTGGTTTAAACATATTTTTATTTCCGTAAGGATACGATTGGGAAACAGGGCAAGGCCCCATATAAATCCTTCTTGCACATGTAAAAGATTAAAGAAGAGGTGTCACGTATCGCAGGTTCAGAGACAATTCACCATCAGAAAGAACATCACAAAACGAGGACGGGTAGAGTGGCGGCGCCACACGGGCATAAGCGGAACGACAAAAGACGTCACAGATAGAGGGTAGGGAGATGAAGTCCGCCTTCACTTAACTATATACACAGGCGATGTATTTCTGGTTTCAAGATTTTGCCCATAGTATGAACTACGTCACGGCTCCAAGTTTGCATATTGTTTTGATAAAGTTGTGGACTGCGTCAAAAATAATTTCATTTTGCTTGGAGGTACATGTTTTGGACCCATATAATAACGTTGAAACCGTAAATGGCGCAAAGGACATAATTTTGTTCTGAAGTGTTTTTCTCTGAGTTATATAAAAAGGACACTCGAAACAATAATGAAAAACATCTTCATTTCCGTTTCTACAGGCACACTGAGGGGAGTCTATCAGACCCTTTTTGAACAGATCCGAGTTTAGCTTGCTACATCCCATACGCAACCGTGCGTGGGAAACGTCAAGCCTTCTGTCACCTCTGTAGAATAGCTTGTTTGCATTTTTCCCCTGGGTCTATTTTTTTCTTAAAAGATGTAAGGTCTTCGGAATTAGGCACATCAGTAGGCAAGTTTTGATGGCTTGTATCTGAATCATTAGTGTGCTCATACTTGTGACCATCAACGTTTACTTTCACACCATGTTTTTAACCTGATAACCCTTTGTACAGGTTTCGTTAGTCTCTTTACTTTTTCCCTGACCAGGAAAACTGTGTTCACATGATTTGTGTTTTCTTCAAAGTTAAACATATATTTTCTATCACAATATTTATACATATGGATATAATTTGTTTCCGAAATGCCGTATGGTTATCTTAAAGGTGGGTGATACACATTGACCTTTGTCAATAAGTTAGATGGGCTATGCACACAAAGATAAAATGATATTTTTTCACATGCCCGTGTGTGCACAGTTAATACAACACACTGCTGTAATGAGAAAAAATGACTCCTATAAAATGATAAATCCTCAGATTCACGAGAGATACCGTGTACAATCATTGGTTTGCTTTCAAGATATAAAGGATAATTGAAGGCATTGTCTTAAATTTATAATGAAGGTGCATTTGCAGCCGGCATAGGCTTGTCAAACATAAGTGAAATCTAAAGATACTACACTTCACCATACAGTCTACTTGACAAAACTGAAATACTAACATTACATATCGTTTTGGCAATGAATTGACTCTTTGCTTCAATACAAAATAATGGTCATCCATCAGAATTATTTAATTATGTAAATTTAAACTGTATAAAAACACCATAATTAAATGGATACATTATCTATGGATGTCTCTTCTGATATCGATACGCTTCTCGCAATAGAGATATCACTGACAGAATCATCAATAGAGTATTGTGATCCAATTGTAGATGGTCCTGTATTCAGCCGCTTGGCGCGCTTCCGGTTGAAATACTTTCGTACCTGCAAACCACAAACTAGGGAAGCCATGGTGAGAAGGACAGTCAACACGGAAACTAGCACGACAGACACAATCAAGGTCGACTCGCTGACACTCCCGACAACTGCTAGGGCATTGGTCTGCCTGGCGGCCACGCCTCCGCCACCTACGACTAATCGTGTTCCAAGGGATGATCCCAAGTTGTTTCCCTGCACAACACCCGCTGAAAAAGAAATGTTGGTCAGGGTGGTCAACTTGTACAAAAGGTCTCATGTGATCCACAGGTCATAGCTCTGTGCTTCACACAGTTGCTTGCTTCAGACAGTGGACAAAGCAAAATCATTTTGAGGCCAGTGGCATTTAAAAAGGTGGATCAATTGCCAAAAAAAGGTGTACTTGTAAGCATTGAAGAAATATACCTTTTGAGAAAGTGCATATGACCCAAACATTCAAGATCTGACTGAAATGCAACTCGATGGACTAATTTGCTGATTGGTATATCACAAAAAGTAAAGAATAAATGAGGAGAATGATTCCGCCGCTGGCAATTCTTTTAGTTGTTGGCTGACATATACATGTAGATAATTTTAGATCTTGCCTGGCACTAAATTACCTGTGCTGCCTGCCTTTATTGTACACACAAGTACAGTGCCTTATACAGGCTGCTGAAAGTGGGATTCTTGGCTTGCTAACCTTGATCATGCTTGTATTTGTTGATTCTTCAAACATTTCAAAGTCTTTTGTTGGGCAGTTTGCAAACCTTACTAGGCCACAGTTCTGATGCTGCCTTGGGCAGTGAGCAAAATTCATATCCTGTAATCTGAGATGATATACTCACGTCTGATTTGAGTACAGTAGTAGCTGCCATAAGTATTCGCACACAGTGATATTTGCATACTGCCGCATACATTTGGATTTGCACACTCGTCAATATCTAGAAATTCGAAGAAAATTAAAATGTAATTATGCAAGATGCATACTATATGGCTGCTGCAAGGTGATGGATTTGTGTTGATTATGTATTTGAGACTGCCGTGGACAAGACGATTTATATAATAAACCTTTGTCTATTACATTTTAGCCAAATACGTGACCTACCTATGCAAGACTTCCTGTCGCGACCAAGACGGAAGCCCGGTCTGCAGGAGCAGGCAAAGCTGCCCTCAGTGTCAGTGCATGTCTGTTCGCAGCCACCATTGTCACGGGAGCACTCATCTACATCTGACAATACAAAGGTCATAGTGCTATATCCCACTAAAACAAATTATCTTTGAGATATATACATGTTGACTGTCATAATATTGGTAGTCTGTTTTCAGTTAGAAAGGCTTATTATGGCTAGGGAGTTCGAAGTGTTTACAAAATGATTCCTTTACGAGTGGATTTATTAATGCAGTTGTTAAAAACTCAGATTACTGGTACCTCGTTTAACGCCCAACAATATATTAATCAGGGGCTTCGAATAGAACATTCATATATTTATCCGCTTTCCACTAAGTAAAATCTCCTGCCCCAGAATGGTATAAAGCGTCTTTCGTCATTATGCGTATCTACGTATATTGAATGTAATGGCGATTCTTTGTGGCATGGCAGCTGAATGCACCTAATTCTACTCAAGTTTGTCTTCCCAGTTTTTATAAAAAGATCATTCAAATTGCTATAAAACTGCAAGGGGCGTCTTTCCCTGAAAAACAAAGTAGATCACCAAAAATATATTGATAAAAGTGAACCACTTGTCCACAAAGGGGTGGAACAGCACCATTCTTAAAGCATGTGCCATCACTCCTTAAGGCCTGGGACGTCATAGTCATATCCGGTAAATCATATTGCTGGGTCAGTGAGCCCCTTTGAAGTTCTTTCTCTTGTCTATCTTGTTTGTGTTGCTGACAAGCCTAAAATAAACCATCTCAGACGTGAAACTCCAGCAGCACAACATGTCAATGAAGGAAATAATAACATCGGCTTTGCATTTAATAACAGACATTTAAAGCCAGTTCCCCATTACATGGTAGTAAGTAATCAGTTATACCTTAAAGCAATCCACCAATTGGGAAGTAGTTGATCATTATCACATTGACCAGCGGTAATTACTATTTGCTAAGTTTACTGCTGATATTTACAATGGGAAGCAAGGATGACCAACCGGCGACTGACGCCATTTTACATTATGCATGTAGACAGCGCAGACAGTGTGGAGTCGATAATGTGTGGAACTTCGTCTGTTCCATAGGCAACAGAAAAGTGATGGGTGTAAATTTACGTTCCATATTTTGACCATTAAGGGCGTAATATATGTTACATATGGTAATACATGTGGTAATGTTTATTATATATGTACTTATGCAGTGCGTTCCATTGATAGGAATGTAGTCTTCTCCCACCATACAATAACACTGATACCCAGCGTCAAGTGTTTCTCGGCAGGTCATGTTTCCCACTGTAAAGAGATGGACAGCACGTGGTGTTACCATAATTCGTTTTCACTATACTGTTAATGATAAAAATCAGATGCCCGAGTTCCTTTTTCAATCATGTTACATTTCATTTGCAATCAAAGCTCCACAACAGCAATTTCCAAGGGGAAGAGTGCTCGTTTGTTCTTTTGTACTTCTTACAGACATAAGACATTTCTGTCTTCCACACTATCAGCAGAGGGGTAGACATAATTTAAATGTTTCGTAAGTTTCAAGAGCGATGTACAAAGATAACTAGACATAATTTAAATGTTTCGTAAGTTTCAAGAGCGATGTACAAAGATAACTATCAGAGTCAAGTCATATAAATTTAACTGTCATACATTTGGGCTGATAGATATCGACAAGAGATCAATAGGTTTGTACACATTGTATGTTTGAAAATTATGTTGGGTGTCCCGCGTGTAAAATGTCACAGTAATAACACATACCAGTGCAGTTGTACTGCTGTAGGGGTATGAGCTGGTACCCGGGGTTGCACATACAGCAATAGCCATCATACGTGTCCACACAGATTTGAGAACATCCTCCATTGTTATACCGACACTCATTTTTGACTGCGAAATAAAATCAAGTACCACTTTCAAAACTTATATATATATATATATATATATATATATATATATATATATAAATAAAAATTGCACCACAAAAGATGCTGAAGCAGGGGGAGTTTGCATATACATGAAGGTATTACAAAAAGATATTCAACTCCAAAAAGATGGCAGGAGTAGTGAACATTTGCTTCATGTCATGTATAAGTAATATACGGATTTGCGGATCACACTCGAAAAACTATGACCGTTTTAATCGAGTGCAGTCAATAAAGTTTCATTTCATTTCACCACTTTTCGGGTTTATATCTTCAGGTCATGGTCCTCATATGCTTTCTGTGAACACACTTTTTCCTCTCAGTTGACGTTTCATTCGCCCATGCATCACGGCCGACGCTACTGAAATTTCAAAAGTGACATTCTTTTCCATCTCTTTAAAATATCATATGCATGTATTCTCATTTGACATATGTTTTTAATTTGTGTCAATAAAAACAAGTACTCTGAGATAAAGTCATATTACGTAGATTCGTACAAAGGGTATCATGACAAGAAAAATTTACAAAATCAGCCATGCAATCCATGATGCACTTCTGTGCGCGCTTTGTCAAAAAACCAACCATTCCACCATTCGATTTAAGTCTTTAAGTGCCAAATTTTGGAATGAGTCAACAGCTTTTCTCGGCGCGCATTAGGCGCATTGCACCCAATGCACGCCGAGAAAAGTTGCTGACCTGGGATATTCTCTCTGAAACTATAGGCATGCTGGTACTTGAATGACAGTGTTTCCTAATTGCTTCAATAAAATATGTTTAAACCAATGACAGTGTCTTTTTACGAGGAATACAAATCTGGGATCCTAATGATAATTCAGACTATTTGACTTTAGGTTATCGACTTTATCCGTGTTTGGCACTGAAACAGTTAAGTCACCTTGAAACCTAAACCCATTTGGTTTGGCTGCGAGATTGAATCAAACCACTGACCAGGTTATTGGTCTTCATTTTAAGACGTACTACTGAGTGCTAATATGCTGTACATGATTATACTGCAACAACATTGTGAAGACACTTACTTGGTGGGGCAGGTGGGCCGGGGGGTCCAGGGGGTCCAACAGGACCACCAGGATCTCCACGAGGACCTGTTGCTCCAACCGGACCAACCGGACCTGGAAAAAGACAGCTTCCGTGATAATAGCCTGCTCCTTTATCGACATTAATTTTTGTTCACTTCCCTGCATCAGTTATAGTCATTTGTTTTATATTATAACTTTTGCATTGTATCGGATGCTTCATTAAATGAAAATACGACATTTGCATAGCTCCAGGCTTCAAAACAATTAAAATATTTTCAGTCATTCATTTACTATCGTAAAAAAATTCTGATATTTTAATTGAAAGCCCACGTCAAGTCAAAGCTTAAGAAAAACGTGAAAACCCGAGAAGTAAAATAGTGTCACAGTGCGACAAAATGAAACTTGAGGTACTTGGGGTTTAATAGTCAGAAAATCCTATCATGACCAACGGAATTGTGAATTTTGAACAACGCATTTGTGGCAAATGATTTTACAGAATTTGAACTGAAGATGTATACTTACACGACTTACGACTCTGTTATAATATCGGGCACAAGTATACGTGTAATATAGTTAAACAGGTGCCTTACCCAATAGCCCTTGTGGCCCAATCGGTCCAACTCGTCCAGATGGTCCTATGGGACCTGTGAAACCACGATCACCTGAAGAACCGAACAAAAACTGTCAACTTGCCTCCTGATGCTCCATGCACAGGTTCAACATCAATTTAGGTAAAATAATAGGCTACACTTTTACAGTTTTTTTTCCTCACAGCTGTGGGCGGGGAAGCTCCCGTAAAGCGACCCCCCCCGTCCCCAAATGTTTTTTAAACTCATGATTTCCCAGTGTTGATTATGCCTCATATAGATGCATGCAAGTTCATTTTAAGCTGCACTGCTTTACACATGTGGCCGCGCACGTACTGCCTGTCACAGTTGAACGTTAGTTACCATTTCCTCTTAGTTAATAAGTGGGCAATTTCGTTTGAGATCATTTTCCGTACTGGTGATAACTAAAAAAAGCGACAGTTTGTTTATATATATATATATATATATATATATATATATATATATATATATATATATATATGTATATATATGTGTGTGTGTGTGTGTGCATGCGCCATTTGGCCAACTTTGATTCGCAACCCCGGATTTTGAACAGTCCAACAATGCTTTTAGTGAGTGAACTCTTTCACCGACACCCAGCCATATGATTCATGAATACCCCGCGAATGTGGTCAGTATTATCCGCCAAGCATACCTTTTTTCCGTAAATTGGGCTTTTGTCGGGATAAATCTGAGCCGTGTCGTGTATAATAATAATAATAATAATAATAATAATAATGATGATGATGATGATGATGATAATAATAATAATTTAATAATAATAATAATAATAATAATAATAATAATAATAATAATAATAATAATATTAATAATAATAATAATAATAATAATAATAATAATAATAATAATTTATTAAAACCCCCGCGGACGAGGAAATAATCACAATACATCGAGATCAATACAATAAAGGCAAAATAAAAAGCAGGCAATCATAAATAACTAAAAACTCCGAATTAAAAACCAAGGTTAAAAAGCTCTTAATAGAAGTGTGGCCAGCACGTGCTCCTCAGAATATGGCTGAATAAAATTCTCCTGCATGACCAGGTAGGCAATGCTGTCTACCACCCCGTCGTGTGGCAGCCTCTGACTGTTATTGCAAGGTTTATTGAAAATTAGGTCCAATGGTATAGCCATTTATCGTCCAGCAGATGTACTCTTCATTCAATCGTAACTAATAGCGAGCTAGTATGGTTAGGCGCAGGCGTGTAGAAAAGAAGAGGAGTTGTGTGCCACAGATATACCTTCCCTGTGGTATGCTGATGAAAAGTCATCGTTGTATGGACTGCGTCATCTTGAAATGAGCGCTTCCGTCAAGAGCATGGCCTTCTGGGTAATAATAAAATAAATTCGCACTGAATACAGTTTCCAAGCTTGTCGTGCTTTAATAATTCCATCCCTTGAAGCCATATTTCACAGCAGACGTCGCGCTGTTCGGGCAACTGACCATCAGTTGATTTCGCTCCAATGTCCAGTATTACTGTGATTTCAACGGGACAGATAGTCTAAAGCAATAAAATTGGAAACTGAGTTAAAGGCTGTGTGACAAAAAAAAACACGTTCGAAACTGTATTCAGTGCGAATTTACTTTGTTATTACCCAGAAAACCATGCGCTTAACAAAACACGTTCGAAACTGTATTCAGTGCGAATTTACTTTGTTATTACCCAGAAAACCATGCGCTTAACAGAAGCGCTCATTTCAAGATGGCGCCGCCCACCAAACAGTGAGTTTTCATCGGCATACCACAGGAAAGGTATTTCGCTTATGTCTGAAGCTTATCCTGCATGGGTATTGGGGATAAGGTTTTAATTGTAATCTTTCATTTTGTTTGGCATTCAGTTGGTTTCAAGTAGTAGACAAACCAATGAGAGGCCATAGTGTATTTACATAATACCAACTTCTCCCACTTTCAAAACGGCATCGTTTTCAAACTTATTTCTCCAACAGAACTTCGCCTTGGTCCGTATTTGCCTTTTTTGGGCATAGCAGAAAGAATATCCAGTATGGGTGGCCCATTGGGGATAATGTTGGTATCACTTATTGTCGGATTTTCATGTTTTCACTCGGCACAGCGTCGCAAAAACATGAAAACCCAATAACTCGTGATCCCAACGTTATCCTTAATGGGCTACCCATACTGGACTCTCTATATCTGGAAAAGACAACTCTTATCGTCTTTCTACACACCCATGCCTAACCATAAGAGCTCGCTGACGCTTGTTTTTATGAGCATGACTTTGAACAAAGCCTTTTCAGAGTTAATCGGACTTATCGTGGGGACTTATCAAAGGTACATGCTGAGGAATTACCGGGGATATTCAATGACAACTTGCGAAAAACCTTTCCGTATGGACTAGCTGACATTTGATCGGTACTCCACGATTTTAAAATTGACATTTAAACTACACTGAGAAAGTATTTATGTGATAAAGCTGCCAAGATGTTTCCGTATCTGGGGAGAGAAAGGTTGTCAAAAGGCAAGTCAAATATACCATTACGTCCGATATTATTCACATTGGCTTTAGTATTGCTACTGAAAAGACAGTTAAGGAGCTTGACAAAATATTCATATGTAAAGATATCTAGAAAGAGAATGCCAAAACAAATGGTGACAGCAGTCAAGACAAAATCACTGCTAACTCTGAACAGGATGTAATCATATTTAAATACGGTCCTACTCTTACACCTATTGAGCAAAAGAGAGAGCCACCTGCATCAGGGCAGATCCATGTATTTGGCATGGTCAAAAGTACTTTCTCAATAAAATAAACAACACGAACACAGAATAACCTTAAGAAAATGTATTAACATATATTTGAAACATAAAGGATGTCTAAATTGATTAGAAATAGACCCTCGTTTGGTTGAAAAGGTGTTATTTATAGGTATGTATGTAGTATAAAACCCTGATCATGGTGAACGAATCAGTCTGTTGGCTCGGCAACACAGGGAGTGAGCAGGATCGCAGTTAAATATGAATGTCTCCTATTGACTAAAGTCTACCTCCACAATGCACTGCTCTGAGCATGAGCAGATGTGTGATATGTTCGTGGCAAAAACATCGCCAAACTAGGTCAGGGGAACACCTGCTCTCACCTTGGGCCAATTTTTCCTCAGGCTGCTTAATTACCTTCTGTAAAATACACTTTTTTGGTCACTGAATTCTGATAAAACTTAGTCATGTGAAAATTATTGTCTATTTAAAGTACCCACAAAATTTGATGACTTTCTTGCAGACAGTAATTATTTGGGCTTTATATTATTTTCTTATTTTAGATTTGTTGTTCCACTGAACCAGGCTGCCATGTTGCACTGATCATGCTCAGAAGCAACACATTGTGGAGGTAGACCTACGTGAATTAAAGGATGTAGGTATCCTCGTTTTCAAGCTTCAGCAAAAAAATGGCTATGTTGCCATGGAGAATGCTTCACTACAAATTGACCTCATTGAACTCAAGGCCAAAGTTGATAGACTTGAATTGTTTCAGAAACATGGGCTACTTAGTGTAAAAATTGCAGGCAGCAATGACAATGTGATTGATAATAGTCGCCCCATTATAAATGGACCTATCAGACACAGCTATGTTGAGATCAAGAATGTTAGGACCAATGAACAAGACGGACATAGGCCCTCTTTAACACCTGAATCTTCTCTGTCTGCTTTCAATGCAAAGTATGAGGAGAATTACTCTTCTGAAACAACTTTAGTGGATGTTTAGAGCCTATATGCAGTTAGTTCCTCGCAGTCAGACAGTGACATCGTTGTGAGCCAAATGATGTTGCAATGCCTAGATTTTACTGGAAAAAACGGAACAGAAAGAGCACATCTATTAATGGGGCCTCAACCTAGTACAACAACCATGGTCGCTGCTGAGTCAACAACCATGCAGAAAGCCTCTGATGACAAAGCCTTAATTATAGCCAGTGATGCCAATAGGCCTAAAGACATTGCTGAAGTTTATATTGGTGGTGTGAAAAGCCAAGCCATACTGTTCAGCATTGTGAGAGCACCATTTGATCAAAAATAGAGTCACCTGTTCAGACTCTTGCCGATCGGGGCAATTGGAAATCATACAGAGTGAAAGTGGCTAAGTCAGAAAGCAAAGACATTATCTCAAGCTATACCTGTCCAGCTGGTGTTATTTTTCGCCCGTGTAACCCTAGGAATATGAAGTCTAGGCTTTAAACAACGTGCACCATATATAACGGAACGGTTTTAATATTGTGAAATTTTATGTTTATCTAAAGACATGGCTAAGGCCACATGAACTGTCCACTATTCATGATTAAATAATTAGCTCATCCTCTGATGTCATCCATTTTACAAAAAAAGTGCAATGGCGGGCATTGAAGCAGACTTCCAAGGTCGCACATTCGGGAATATTGCCATATTATGTTAGTCTAAGAGTAACCTTATATTTCGTAACTTGATTTACCTAACAATCGTATTCTTCCTGTCACCATCTGACTCTTTGAATACTATTATAGAGATCATTGTTAATGCGTATTTTCCTTTTTATGATCACCTGAACATGGACAAGTATCTGCCTACTATAGATGCATTACAAGCAGTCTTGGACACTTATGGGTCTGTTGCACCCATAAGAACCTGTTGGGATTTTAATACACAGGTTCCCGGGGAAAATATTTTGCATAAAACACTGTATAGAGACCCTGGTTTTCATAAATATAGCTCCATGTTGTATAGTTTTCATGCATTCTAATGAGCAATTAGTATCTGATTTTCTGTTTAGTCAAACTACCAAAGACACATATTTCAATCATACCACAAAAATGTATACATGGATACACCACGTCCTTATTAACAACCACGAGGTTGATAATATGAAGGACTGTTAATTTAATTGTTAACGAGGAATCTCTTAATGTCCGTGATCACCTGCCTCTTCATTTTAGTTTCCGTGTACAAACAGATAGCCCATAGTGGTCATAAAGCTGGTAGTCTTTGTAAAAACGCTGTAAATTACTCCAAAGTTATATACCAAATGGAACCACACCATACAGAATGAAAAGTATTCTTATTTTCTGGGGAAATGGAGAACATGCAGTTATGTAAAATTCTTCTTTATGTTCCTATTCAGATGCTCAAACAATTGTAAACAAATATCTTGATGTACTTTATGATGAGATCTGTGGTGCAGCCCATGAATCGGACTGTTCCCAGGACCGCAACGTATTGTCAAAGCCCAAGTCTTGGTGATGTCCAAAATTAAGTTTATTACATGAGTGAAAGTAGTTCGGGTACAATCTGTGGATTGAGCGTGGTAAACCAAAAGAAGGTAAAGTATATGAATGTCATAAATACATTAAATTATTTAAACACTGATCTATATTTTATATTCAAGTTCTGAGGCATTTTATAACAAACTTAACCTAAAGTATAGATCTAGAAATATTAAGAGCTTTTGGATTGTAATTAGACGTAAAAATGCAACATACATTAAGTCTAACCTTAATGTCGATGTTTTTACTAATTTTTACTCTTTTTATTATGAACGAGTCTCGTGATACTCCTTTCTCTGATAAACTGAAAGAGATTGTAAGATTTGTAAAGTCGCAGTACATGAAGCATTATGGAAAAGCTTGTATTATAATTACTACTGATCAAGTGAAATATGCTGTCAGCCAGTTGAATAGGAACTCTGCTGCTGGTCTTGATGGTATTGAAGCTGGTCATTTAGTGTATGACTGTTCTGACATTCTTTTAATACATCTGTCTTAGTTTTATACAAGTACATGTGTGCTCAATATTTAAAGATAAAAAGTAACCACTTTTTGTATCAACATTAAATGTAGAAAAATGTTTCGATCGTATTTGGCACTTTGGTTTATTCTATAAACTTTATGGATGTATTAAAATAATACATTCTGGGTTTCCATGGTTAAACACTTGAAAGGTGTTGTTTTCTGGAATTATCTAAACAGCGTACCTTTTGATATAACACAAGGTATCAGACGGGGCAGTATTTTATCACCACTTTTCTTCAACGTGTTTATTGATGATTTGCAACAAATACTACTTTTGATTAACACAGAAGTCAGAATTGGGTCCATATTTTACAAACTCATTAGCATATGCTGATGATATCCGTCCTATCAGTTCCACAGCATCAGGCCAGCAAGTTCTGATAAATGCCTGTGTTAATTTTGCCAATGGATGGAGATTCTACTTTGGTATTAAAAAGCCGCGTGTATGACTATATTACACCCAAAGTTTCATGAACCCCCAGTATGGACATTCGGGGCTGATGGTATTGTTAGGCTGGTAACGGACTCCCTTTACATATATTTGGAATTCACTGTGGTAATGCATTAAGCTCAGAGCTTAATGAAGCAAAAAGCACTGAATCTGCTCGTGCGTTTTATTTTTTAGTTTAAGTTAAATTGGAATGTGTTATCCAGGGCTTGCAACAAAACCAAAAGCCCATTTATGGTGTACTATTTGTGAGCCTGCACTTTTATACGGCATGGAGGGCCAGAGCCTTCATCTTTCGAAATATTTAGGAAACAAACTAAGTTCCATTCAAGGCACATGTACTTAAGCTGTGTGTATCTTACCTAAACGTCATCATCACTGAAATCTATTGGATGCCATCGGAACTAAGTCAGTCGAACACTTAATTGAACAGAAAAGTGTTTCTCTTTTCAAAAATATCAGTTGTATGCAATCTCCACCCAGATATATTAATGATTGTTCAATAACTGACTGGTGAACTTTATAAAAGAGACTTTACTTGCGTGATCGGTCAAATTTTACATAGATCAATGGTAGACGCACTTATTGAGGACTACATATTTTAATTTCAAACCAAACCCTGAAAATGGCAACGTTGACTCATTAAAGTCACTCATTTGCACTTAACAGTTTCTTAAGCCATACACTGGAGAGTTTCTTCTGGTCAGGTTGCTCACTAAAGCATTTGGTGAGTGACTTGACCAGCAGAGACCCTGACATAAGCATATCATGCTTAGATTATGGTGCTTTCAGATATCAGATATGGAGAGTACTGGCCTCTCTGGCATTTGTGTCCATCAGTACGTATGGCAGGTGCTTCTTAACTATGTGTTTTATCATTCAATATCTCGATGTACTTGTTCAATTTAATTCAACCCTGTGCCTTCTAATCATATGTGTTCGTTTATGTACCTGTAATTTCCCCAACACTGGGGGGTTAATAAAAAAGTTTTATATATATATATATATAGAGAGAGAGAGAGAGAGAGAGAGAGAGAGACAGACAGACAGACAGACAGACAGACAGACAGACAGACAGACAGACAGACAGACAGAAACAGACAGACAGACTGAAATATTTTATTTTGTCATTTCTAAGCATGTATGTCATGCTGTGTGTTCTGTTGACCCCGACCTGAGATCAGGAATTCTGGTTACAAAATCTACAACAGACGGGAACGTTTGCTCTTCAAAGGCTGGATAGCACGTGGCCGTGACACTGTATTCACCCAGTCAATCTGCACATAATTGATGAGAAACAAAGGGATAATTAACGCAGAAGTGTGAATATTCCCAAAGCTCCCCCGTGGTACGGTCATTGGCCTCAGTGTTTTCTGAATACACAGCTTGGCTACCACTATACCACCAGCGGGGCCCTTGCTAGAAAAGCCAGTGGTTTATATATTATTTCCTGCTTATGAATGCATTTTCTAGTTTTAAATCATTTTAAAACAGGAAAATTATGATTTATGATAAGGAGGCAAGAAATATGATCAGCATAATTAAAACGAACTCTACAACTCCTGCCTTGAACCAACAGCACCCGAGAAAAACTTCATACAGCATGCATTAATTGATTAATTAGTGTTTGCACATGGACAAAAAAATTGTATAAAAAAGATATACCTGTTTCACCCCTCAAGCCTTGTGGTCCCTGAGGCCCTGTGGCCCCTGTGTTGCCAAGGTTACCGGTTGGTCCAATAGGACCCGTGGATCCTCGCTGACCGGGAGGGCCATCACGCCCATCTCTGCCGGGGCTACCTGGCGAACCTGAAACGACACGTGTTGCCTAATTAAATGTCGGCACCTTTTGGCTTATCAAAATTTGGACCACTAAAAATGTCGTTATGGACAACACATCTGAAAATACATCAAATGATTCCATTAGCCAAACCACGTGTAACATCATATGTATAAAATGTAGAATAATAAACAATCAATAGGCCTATGCATAGAGCTGGCTTGGTTAAAAAATTAAAACTGGAATGCAAAACTACAAATCTGTCTGTCGTGTCGGTTCTGTGAATGGTCCCTTCTGTAGTTAGCAAATGGCATTTTTCCAGGTGAACCTAAATCAAAATTTGACCCGGGCAGTGGTCACTGGCTGCAGTAGATATGAAAGGGGGCCATCTATTTGGGGATCGCTCAATGTGCAGTGCATGGTCGGACTCAATTTAGCTTTTCCAGTGAAGTAAAATAAGACTCTCAAAACAATAAGCACGATTTGTCAACAAATTTTTAAAAAAAAATACGAAACCTGACTTCAGAAAATAAAGTAAAAAAGGATCAAGTAAATGTGGCTGATCTAGCTTATGCAGTGGTAAAAATTACAGAATTCAATGTAGTTCTAAGATCTGCTCAAACACGTTTCTCTCCTTATATTGCTATCTACGTGACTTCCAAGTGTGCGAGTCACTGTATGAGAATATCTAGCTAATAATGCGGGCAGTATGTAAACAGTAGTGTAGTCAATCTGTCAATATAAGTTGGTGACAATAAAATTTAAAGCTACAAGTGAGGTGTTAATTTCGAAAAATAAACAAAAGTGTAGGCCTACCCGGTATTCCACCGTGTCCTTGTGGTCCAGTCCAGCCAGGTGGACCAGGTGGTCCTATAGGCCCCCGCCCTCCATCTGGGCCAGGTGGTCCGAATGGTCCAGTGGCACCTGTATTACCCAATGGTCCTGGCGGGCCTGTGTATCCTGTTGCTCCCGTGCGCCCAATCGGTCCAAAAGGTCCAGGTGGACCGGTAAAGCCTCTTATACCAGTGGCGCCTGTTAGAAAATGAGTTATATTCATGGACATGAGCAATAAGTACGACACAGAACATTCACCCTTAACGTGTGTTAAGCGTGAACAGTGTCCAGGGAGCAATGCAGGTACTTATAAACTATATTACCACCAAATGTTTGAAGAAGCACAGTTTCAGTATGATTTTTGAATTTACAAATCTTGCACAATAGAAGAGAAACGATTAATACATGCTTACAATGAATCCAAAGGTTTAGTTGAGATGTGTTGTTATCATATGTTCAGTATTTCAGGCAATTAGTTAAGAGATGCATGTACCTGTAGCTCCAGTGCGTCCATTGGGTCCAGTGCTTCCCGGGAACCCCCTTGGACCAGTTGCTCCCGGACCGCCCGATCTTCCTGTTGGACCACTGGCTCCTGTATTACCTTGTGCACCTGTTCGCCCGGATGGTCCTCTGGCTCCTGTAGCACCCGTTGGTCCACTTGGTCCAGTTGCACCTTAGAGAAGCACTCATTATAAATAGCTTGTCCCTGGATCCTAGTTTGTTTTATAGAAACTCTTTGACTAACTGATAAGAAGCTAAAAATGATAAAACCCATGTCGTCCCGTTGACCACACATTAACCGTTTCCCCCCTTGAATTAAGACTGAGTCAAGAGCTTTCTTTGGCATGTGTTGGACACTAAGTGCCCAACCCATGCCAACGAAAGCTGTTGACCTGGGGCATGTGATCTTGATACGTCTCATCTACAATTTCCAGTCATTTTTTTTCATTACCGTCGCAATTAGTTGAAAACACTGAAACTAACGACATTTGACCACCAGCCGGTTTAAGAGGGAAAGGGTTCATCTTTGGGAGACTACGCGAACATGGCAATAATGTTCGTATACCAAGTACAGCTTCCATCAAGCATGTGATCAGAACATGTATCGATAGCAACTTTGTTAAGACACACATGATAGCAATTATACTTGTGAGCAACATGAATGAAAGTTGCACATTTCAAACCAAGGTTGGATGGTATTTTGACAGGACAACAACTTTGTATTTCACACATGTGACTTTACCCAAAGTGTCACGGGAATCGGAATGCACCCAGCTTAACGCTTTTGGTGTCAGTTGCAAATATTTTACTTTCAAAGCAACTTGTTCACTACCTGTCGTCCCTGTCCTTCCGGTGGGACCTATGGCGCCGGTACCGCCTGTTGGACCACTGGGACCACTAGCACCTGTTAGTCCGGGATTCCCCCTTGGACCCGGTGGACCTGAAGGTCCTCGGAGACCCATCAGTCCTGTGGCGCCTGTACTTCCTGGTGGACCTGATGAACCAGTAGCACCTGGGAAAGACAATACCTCCACTGTATTTTATAATCTTTCCTGGATCGTACTGCAAAAATGAGTCGAAAGCTTCAAACAACTTTGTTCTGAAAATAAAATAAATAAAAACAAAAATATATGGACGCTTTTATACCCTTACCCAGCCAAGCCCATGCAATAATTTCATGTGTTTAAAACAATTGTGGTCTTGAGATAAACATAACGGATAGATATCTTTATAATCATTGACGGACCATACCACATGAACAACAAAAAACTTAACAAAAAATGGGTTCTGGAAATAAGTATAATAGATGGACGGTACAAGCATGGAAGCCATGGTACAAGTAAGGTCACAACAGGGTTGTACTGTCTTTATTACATTTGTGTATAATAGATAATATTTAGAAATCAGACAGTCATAATTGTATGTTTTTAGCAGCGGCCATAATAATTTGTCAGTTTGATATTTTTTGCACAAACAGTTTATCTCAAAATATTTTAAAGAAACGAGTAAACCTTTGTAACCATTTGGTGACAGCTAAAAAAATGCTGATGGCAACAATACGGCACCTGTCTAGTACATGGTTATGATTAATTTAAAATGTAAATGCAGAGCTTAGTGACAGGGGAGAAGAGGGGGGAGCTAGAGAGGCAGTGGTGATAGGGAGTAGCATCGTGAGGAGATACATAAGGTCTTCTGTAGGGCAGACAGGGAGCAAAGGTATAGGGTGTACTGAACAGGGCCCAAGATTAGGGACATTGAGGAGAGGCGCTACCGGGTAGTGGGGAGCGTTCGAGAGTCATTGTGAGGCGGGCATCACTGATCTCTTGGACAGGGAAGAGCAGAGGGAGAGAATAGGCACTGACATGATGTAAGGCTGGTACGGGAAGTTTGTGGCGAAGCTAGCGCAGTTGGACTGTGATGCTTTGGAAACAGCGATATTACCAAGGCTTAGGATGAGTGTGTTGGAAGCGAATCGGATTTGTGGCATTGAAATGAAGCTAGAGAGGCTATGTAGGCAGGATTGGATAACATTTAGAGATGAGTGGGAGGATTTTGCAGGGAGGAGATGTTTGCTGGGGATGGGCTGCACCCAAGTCAAAACGGAGGTGATAGGCTAGGGCAGGTCTACAGTGAATGTGTGCAGCAGCAGAAGAGCTAGAAACACCAGCAACTACCATTTCAGTTCTGTAACCGGGTGACGATCATAGGCGGCAAACAGGAAGTAGTGGTAGAACAGGAAGGATGGAGAAAAAGAACAACAACATGGAAACAGGATATGTCAATTGTAGATGATTCAAAGGGAAGATAGCAGAAATAGAGGATGTAGCTGACCGTGAAAAGATGGATATTATAACACTGGTAGAGACACATATTAGAAGAGAAGAGATAGGAATAGTGACAGGCCCTGCAGGTTTTGATATCGTAAGAAGAGGAAGAAAAAGTGGACAGGAAGGGAGGAGGGGGAGCGTTTCTGATAAAGAGATGGATAAAGTGGCATTAAGTCTGGACAGACAGATAAGAAGATGATAGTGAGGTGAAAATGAGATGGATTGGATTGGTATAGAGTCAAAGGGAAACCTAGTAGCAATAGGTGTAGTGTATGTGGGACGTGAGGGTCTACCGAATGAATGGAATGACCAAATAGATGATAGAATAAAAATGATGACTAGTAATATCCAGCAGCAGGGGTATAAAGTTATGATTGCTGGGGATTCAATGGGAACATAGGGATGGGAGTAGATGAAATAGAAGGTCGAGACAGAAAAGTTAATAGGAATGGAGGCAGGCTATTAAACTTCACTAGGAAATATGGGATGAGAAAAGTGAACAGGGACCCTCAGTGCAAAGGGAAGTGGAAATAAGCCTCAGGTGGCAGACAGACAATAATTGATTATATCTCAGTGGGTAGTGACATTTTTTGAATGACGCAAAAAAAATGAAGTAGATGAACAAAGGGTAGACTGGTTATAGCCAGTGACCACAACTGGATGACAAATTCAACTGACATGCAACTATGCAGGAGCGATGAAGGAGAGACCAAATTGGTGCGGAACATGCACAAAGAGGCAGATTGGGGTGGCTATCAGGAAAGCCTGAGAATTGAATAACAAGAGTGGAAAGATAAATGAGAGATAGAAGGAGAAGTACAGCAAATAAATCAAGACCTTACTAGGAGAGTTCTTAAGGTGGTTCAGCAAAAGATTGGCAGAAAAAAAGTTCTCGTTGAGAATAGAGGACATAAAGTTGACCTAAAACTGAGAAGAACAATAAAGAATAAAAGGTTTAGAAATACAGCATGGAGATTAGCCAGGAAAAACAAGAACAGAGAAATAGAGGAAGCTGATAGACAGTATATGGAATATCGAAAACAGGAAGCAGATATGAAAATAGTGGAAAGTGGGGGAGAAGGGTCGACTATCTTTTGGAAACAAGTTAACCAGAAGTGAAAGAATAAAACCCGAGGAATCATATATAAATGAAAGAGAACAGATTGGAACGAGGACACACACAAAGCATTAAAGGATTACCAGAATGAGATTAATGACTCAAAATGGGGTCAGTGAACAGTACCAGCATGTCAATCTGAAGATAGACAGGATCGATGGGATCCTTAGTTGTCACAGAATCAGTAGCATTAAAATCAAGATAGCTATGGAGCAGATGAGATTAAGCAAAACTCCACCAACAGATGATATTTTGAGTGAGTTTATAAAGAAGGGCAGAGGAAATTGAAGACAGTTTACAGATGCTGTTGAATAGAATCATTGAAAAGAAACAAGTATCTAGGAAATAGAATAGTCTAATAATTTCATTTATTCCGAAAAAAAGGGTCAAGGTGACCAACTGAAAAAATGAAGGGTATTGCTATTGCATCTAATTTTAACAAAATATTTTGTCGGATAATGGACCAAAGACTGAGCAGAATAGTTGACAGGCTTGGGCTTCTGGGAGAAATTCAGAAAGGTTTTATACCAGAGAGATGGGCAGACGATTAGGTATATGCACTGACTCGGGTTTCGAAATGGGCCTGACAAAAAGGGGGAGAAAGGTTTTCATGAGTTTTTTAGATGTGAGAAAGGCATATGATAAAGTATTGAGAGATGTTCTATTGGAAAAACGCTGTGGATTAGGAAATGGCGGCAATTTTCTGGAAAAAGTAAAAGCCCTATAATATACGAGGATGTAGAATGCACTCTATCACTGGGAAGTGTCGTAGTAGAAACTACACAGCTGACCATAGGCTTAAAGCGAGGGTGTGCACTATTCCCAATTTGGTTCTCTCTATATGTTAAGGACTTAGGTGAACAGCTTCTGGATAGTGAAAAGGGAGTAACAATAGGACACCAGTTGTTTGTTTGTTTGTTTGTTTGTTTTTGTGTGTGTGTTTTGTTTTCAGATTGCATTGTGCTCATGGCCAAGTCTCAAAAAGAATCACATGATATGTTAAGCATTGTAGGAAAATATGGGATTAACCGGAGGTTAGAGTTTAGCCAAGACAAAAGCGAAGTTTTGACATTAGGAAAGAAACCAGATAGCAATGACAAATGGAGACTTGGGAAATTCTAAATTCCAGAGGGTGGAGAGCATGTGATTGAAATTGGAGAGGTAGATTAATATGAGTATCTTACAGGTAAAGATAAATGCAACAGGTAAAGGTATGTTCAGGTGCAGACCTGCCAACTTTCAACTGGCCAAAATAGTAAGACATGCGAGGGAGCAACGCGACCTAGCGGGGGTGGATGTAGGAAATTAAAAAAAAATAGCTTCTGAAATGATGCAATCTGGTGCATTCTGATGGACGCAAAAGGAAAATTTTATGCATAGTAGCTTTGATGTACTATGCCGGCATATTATCAGCATTCTGAGGTACACAGGCATGTTTGGAATTTTTACTTTCTAATTGTGTTATATAGCATGCAGCTATATGCAGATATTGTTAAAATACTATGTTTGGATATTGTTAAATCTTAAAGATGGTCTATACTGTGTCCAAAAGCCATTGTGACAGCCCTTCATATTTCACCATTGACATTTTGATAGATTTATAATTTCAATAAAGGTGATGCTGTACATTGACACAAAGGAGGATATCAAAGTTAGAGACACGTAGAAAACTTGGGAAAATTCATGAGATGCATTTGTGGTTAGAAAATACAACTGCTAAAAGACTGTCTCATGGAATATCAGACACAGTACAATATATACATGAAGCCGTGTGTGTTAATAAGGCCATCCTAAGAAAATGGTAGCGAACTGTAGAGTGACTATAAACAAATATTTCTTGAAAATACATTTCTTTAATGAAACAAATGACCAACATATATCATTTTGTGTTCATTTCACTGCGCAGTCCTGTAATTTTGTCTATTGCTTTGTCCCATAGCATTCATGTAGATATGCTCAAATCAGGGGCTCCTGGTTCTGGATAAATCAAGCGTATATATTCATGAATTAAAGTACTGTCACTTCAGTTTAATAATATCAGAAGAAATGTTTTCTTTTCTGTGTACCAGTCATGACACTAGCATTGTCACATGCAAATGACAAACAGTTCCAAAGGAATCTGTCTTATTTTCAGTTCATTGTCGATCAGCTAACGATGTTTTTCCCTGTACAATTACCCTCACAGCAGGGCAGTGATAACAATGCTGTTGTCACACGTTTAATGTCAGAGTTAAAGTACCAAACAACCATGGGATATAACTTCTCATCGTCGTTACTGCCATCCGTAGCCAGGCTAAAAGCCCCACTTCTCATTGCATTACTTCCTTTTACACTTGTGACGTTCGCCATTTCATTTAAAATAGCAGTTGTTTTACTTCTGGCACTCCTGCATTTTTGACAATTTGACTATCGGGAAACATGACCCGAAATGGGGGCCCGTGTAATCAGTTACTGCAATTGGCACGTTGTGCTCTATGAAAAAGTTAGTGAAATACACTTCCGCCCGTATAACACTGTGATCTCTTCGCGTAAAAAATCCATCAAGCTTCGGTGTCATATCCAATGCCTTTGCATTATTGTTGTCTTAATCCGTTTTTACATGTTTTGTAATGTCGTTCTTGCCACCATGGCTGATATTGAAGTCCGTTTTACAGACATTGCAAAAGGCGAAAGTGCTTCCCCTTTTTGAAGTCACGATGCAAATAAATTCCTTCTATACTCCGGCTTGAATGACTGTATACAAGTTTTTGTTTCTTTTTGTGTGGTTGTGCTTCGCTGTCGGAACTACAACAAGTATCACTATGCATTTTGACAACTGCGATGCGTTTTCAAAACTTTCAGCCCAACTTTTCCAAAGGCCGCGAAATGCAGCATTTTGTTTGAGACAACGGCCATGTTCGATCACGTGACCGGCTTCGGGTATTTCCGTATGGTAACGAACATTTACACGCTAAATCCACAAGGATTTTATCAATGGGAAAACATCACGAAGTGATATTCCGAATCGGGACGAATAGTGCAAGGTCAAGGACTCATTAGCATAGGCGATAAGACAAATTAGCATACGAAAACAAACCGATTCTATTCAATATTTGCTGCAAGGCGCAAATGATTTGATGTTTAAGTTTTGGACTTTTTTTTAACAAATCGTACAATATAATAGACGAATCGTACAATCGTAAAGACAGGCTCAAAATCGTAAATCGTACGCCAAAATCGTACAAGTTGGCAGGTCTGCAGGTAATATACTGAAAAGATAAGACAGAAGGTGAACTGTACAAAGGGAATGATAAAAGCTTCTGCAATAACTAGTTTTAATACAGTATTCACAGCTCGAGTCCTGCGGGATAGAGTAACAATACCAGGAATGCTGTGGGATAGAGTAGCAATACCAGGAATGTTATATGGTTTAGATGTTATCACGGTAAATTAGGGGCATATCCAGGGTATGGAGAAAAAAACAGAGTGAAATGAAAAAAAAATGGATTCTGGGAGCACCGCTTACCGAAACAGTTTCTCACACTCAGGCCCACATTTGTGGAATGTTCTCCCCGAAAGTGTGCGGCTTATACCTTCACTGCCTCTCTTCAAATCTAGATATTGGGACCATGTTAGATCTATAGTCACCTGACCTTATCGACCCCCGGGTATCGACCCTAATGCTCCCCCTTACCCCAGTATCACAACCATTGTGTATATTTCATAATATTTTCATGTAAGTTACTACTATGTATATATCATATATTGTATATTTATTTTTAGTGCAGGGCCATGATGGAAACTAGCTTTAGCTAATCATGTATTACCCTGGGTAAATAAGGTTATCTTATCTTATCTTATCTTATCTTAAGGTGGTAGCCCTTTTCAGGGCTCCTATGACTGTGTGCACAGGACATGAGAAATGCCTGAGCTCTAGAGGTGGGGATAGGGTAAGAAGGAAAGTTTTTTTTATTTCAGTCACCTGTATCAGCTATGATACAGGGCTATGGCAGATAAGCAGAGTGCCACAGAGTTATTATCATCATCATCATCATCATCATCATCATCATCATCATCATCATTGTAAACAGTTTGCAGTTTTTAAAAAAGAACTTTCGCAGAAAACAGCAAAGAAAATTTGTTACCTTTTAACGTAACCAGGCTCCCAACTGAAAGTATTATTTACAACCCTGCATTATTTGTTTTGACGTTTTATTTTTTTTCCTCACCAATTACAGAAAGTGCTTGTCTGTTAATCTATATCTATTTATCGAGTCAATCACAAGAAAGTGGGGCTTGTGAAACCATCAGATTGCAATGTTGCAAAATATCTTGAATGGTGTAGCTTGTAATAATGTCTGTGTGCCAACACAGACATTCTATTTTGTTAGGTTTCTTCCTTCCTTCCTTTTTTTCCCTTCCAATTCTTCTTCTTTACCAGCAATTTTGTCCCACAATTTTTTCTTGACACTATCACACTTAGGAACTTCAAACTCTGCAGGATTATAGATCCAAGCATGAAGTCCAGCCTTTTCACAAAGAGGAGCGAACATTTTGAAAATTATGCAAATTAGGACCATTTGAATCTTCACAACCCACAAAAATGGGTCTAGTAACTGGGGACATCTGGTGGCAACAAGTTCAATTTAGGGTGTGCAAGCTTGCTGATCAACACACTGCTCTTGTCTGATAGCTAGTGACATCTGGTGGCTGAAAAGTGCAGTTCAGGGTATGGAAAGACTGTCAGGCAACAAGTTCTCTGCACGTGGAGAGCAAGCCAAGACCTGAAAAAGTCAATACTTGTCTTTGAAGTGTTGAGTTGAGCATGAAACTTCATACGTATGAAAAACAACACATGCGACTAAAGGAACAAGTTTTCGCTAATGTCTCTATACCCCCACAGTCTGTACAGTGGCTGGCAACAGAGAGGGCGCAGTCATATAGGTAGGCTGTACTCTGTCCTGCTGTGTGAATGAAAAGTCACACTTCGAAATGTCCCCAGGACATAAATTGGCATCTTGCTCTTGAACACTGAAATAGCCAAATTTTGCTTTCACATTTTGACAACATTGGAAGAACTTCAAAATACATGTACTTCACACCCTGTACTCCGCTGGAATAAGATGGGCTATGAAATGCCTGTTGTGTCTTCACTTTCTACACAGCAAACAACCAGTGCACTACTGTACTTCTCAAGTGTCATAGAGATATGCAGGTCAAAAAGATCGCTGCAAGATATTTAACTAGCATCTGAAAGTTAAATTCATTATCCACAGCGACAATTCCTCTTAGCTGTCACAGAGTTTTACTACACAAATTTGACTATAAGCACAAAGGAATTTCGCGTGATGGCAGGTGGATTTCCTTGTTCCTACCTGTTGGACCACTTGGTCCAGTAGCACCAGTGTAGCCCGTAGAACCAGTTCTTCCTGTGGGGCCTGTAGCTCCGCTGTTACCCTGCAGCCCCCTTGCACCACTGGATCCCGTAGCACCTGTCCGACCGGGCTGGCCAGTCCAGCCAGTAAGTCCAACACGACCAGTTTCTCCAGTAAAGCCTTTACAATGATTTGTTGGAAATGTTAAAAATGATAGGCTTAAAGTTTTTACTGTTTCGAAGTAAATTAACAGAAAAAGCTGTGGTATGGTTGTAAACCGGCATGATGCTTGGCATGTTGCCTTTATTTGAGTTCTGACAGAACAAAATTATTATTATTATTATTATTATTATTATTATTATTATTATTATTATTATTATTATTATTATTATCATCATTATCATTATCATTATCATCATCATCATCATCATCATCATCATCATCATCATTATTATTATTTTTTAAAAACATAAAATGATGATTGTGCACAAGGGTTTTTACTGCTCACCCCGTGGCCCCGGTGGTCCCCCAGGGCCAGTAGAGCCTGTAGCTCCAGTGCGCCCTGAACGTCCTGTTGCCCCTACAGCACCAGTGGGCCCCGAAGGCCCAGTGGCTCCAGTACTTCCTGATCTGCCCGTAGGACCAGTGGCTCCTGATAACAAAAAATGATGTAAGTTTAAATTGCAAGTGCATAGCAGAGATCTTGATTTTTTTAAGAAGGATGTGGCATACTTAATGGGAATCTTGTCTACCGAGAACACCAGAATTTTAAAAAGAGTGTATGAGATATAATTTAATCAAAGTTTAGCATGAAATCCCAACAACATTAAGTGCCAAAAAGTCAATACATAGTCTTCAAGCTTTTTAAAACTACGATAAAATTTTGTATCAACAATTTCTCAGCTATATGTTGAATTTTGAAGTTACAATTTGTAATTGGCATTGATTTCATAAACGTCTCTTTTGCAAATGTAGTCTTCTATTGCTTAGCACTAATTGAACAAAAGAAATCGGTATCAATTTTTTTCTTATTTCTATAGTATGATCGTTAACACATATGTTTGTACATTTTTGTGCACTATCTTCAATGTAATTGTCAATGTATATGTTTTTACATTCATTTTGTCCGGGGGCCCTCATTCTTGCAAACATGGTTCGTCTTAATGGAGATCGCACAATCTCTATCAATATGCATTTTCTGATCAAATAAACAAAATCTTAATCTGACCGAGCCCTGTGTTTCTTTTCACACTCCACTTGGCGCAGTAAAGAATACATGAAACTTCATTAACAATGGGTTCATCAATACACCATTAGTTCGTCTGTATTCATACATTTGTAGAATTTTGCATATGTTTCTTTATGGATATCGTGTATGCTGTTGGCAAAATGTCATTTGTATTTATGTGATACCGCAAAATAAAAAAAAAAAGTTCCAATCGCCATAAACTTCCGGCAATTCTTACCTGTAGCACCAGTTGGTCCTGTAGGACCTGACGCCCCTGTGTCACCGCGAGGACCTGTCGACCCTGTAAACCCACGAGGTCCAATTACCCCGGTGGCACCCGTATAGCCAGTAGCTCCGGTCCGACCCGTTGGTCCAGTAGACCCTGTCCTTCCCATCGGACCTGGCTGACCAGTTGCACCTGTAGTTCAAGTAGGAAGACTCACGAAGTTTTCTTGCCTGCATACAGATCAATCTTCATGTTTCTGCACTGCACAGTTAAGATAAAACGGAGCTCGGTTTGCTTTGGAGGCAAGATGGCTTGATGCCAAGAGGGGACAGGGTTTAAGATCTCAACAAATAAAACTTGATGAAAAAGATACGTGTGAAACGAACATAAAAAATATTGTCTTATAGTATGTGCTGTTGTTTTCATCATAATTTAAAATTATTGGAATGATCTGTCGAATCTCTGATAAAAATATACTGGAAATACAAAAGCTGCGACTCCATCTGATAAATATATTAAAAAGATACCAAACTAATATACTTAGTAATGGTTGTTTTGTTAGCAACATTGTAATTGCAAAATTCCAAGCAGATATGTTCTCACCTGTAGCACCAGTTCTCCCAGCAGGACCGGTGAGACCTGTAGAACCTGTGAAGCCCAACGGACCTACAGGACCGTTGGGCCCTGGGGCCCCTGGTCCACCCGTACCACCACGAGGTCCTACGGGACCTACTCTTCCTGTAGCACCTTCAAATAAAATCATTAAAATATATACATATGTATATTATGTTTTGTGACCACGGAATACTAATATGCTCATAATGCAATAATGCTGTGCAACGATAGGCAATTTGTGCGTGCATTGTTGTCGTTAAATTTTTTGCATTTAAAATATTTTTTCTGCTGCTGAAATAAAGGACGCTCTTGAACAAATTATGGGATTGCCAGGGGAAGAAAATACATGTTGACGTTGTCATCTTAGGGACCAGCCAAAAAATCAACACTTTCACATTAGTACAAAGGGTGTGCTTTTTTTAGGGGGGGGGGGTCTGAAGGCAAGTGTACTTTTAGTAAATACATGAACATGTTGGGTTTTTTCTGCTTACCACTAAATGTCTCAAACTTAAATATTTATGGTAATATTTGCATGAGAAGCTGAATGAACATTAGATGCACAGGTTTTGGGGTCTGCACATGTCGCCAAACAATAGCTTTGCGTTTAAGTTTGAAAACTCAACAGTTTTACAGTTCTAATCTCAATGGGGGAGGGGGCCCTATGAAATAGTACTCTGTGTACTAATCTGAAACTGTTGATAACTTTGGCTGGTTCCTTAGCTTCCAGGTCAGCCGACCAATATGGATGGCTCAAAATTTCTGGTTGGCGTGCCTGCTGAATCTGATTCGATCAGCCAAGTGAATAGTTGACAGGGCTGTGGCCTTGTCTTTCCAGTAGCAAGCAAGAAGTCGAGAACAAACAACAAACCTGTTGCCCCTGTTCTCCCAATGGAACCCGTAGCCCCAACTGCACCTGTGCGGCCATTTGGTCCCCTTGGCCCTGTGGCGCCAGTTGGTCCTGAAGGTCCCGTGGACCCCGTTGCTCCTGATCTGCCTGTGGGGCCCGTAGCGCCAGTTGCACCCGTTACTCCTGTGTCACCTTTTGTTCCTAGGCAATGGAAAGGTACGTCGTGACACATACATGTATTAAAGAAGTTGCGTCCTTTCCTGGGATCAAAGAAAATTGTCAAGAGATAGATAGGTAGATAGATAGATAGATAGATAGATAGATAGATAGATAGATAGACATAGATAGATATATAGGTAGACAGACAGACAGATAGACAAATAGATAGATAGATAGATAGATAGATAGATAGATAGATAGATAGATAGATAGATAGATAGATAGATAGATAGATAGATAGATAGATAGATAGATAGATAGATAGATAGATAGATAGATAGATAGATAGATGGACGGGTGGGTGGATGGAAGGAAAGTTGGCTGAACAGACAGATAAATAGAAAATTGCCAGATAAAAGATAAGCAAATAGTTAAGAAAAACGTTACCCATATTCATGTACTTCAGCCGAACAATCAGAGCGAAGTTAATTTAGCAAAACCGGAGATTCGAGAATCACAATACATCAACATTCATCTTCCAGCACCAATGTAAAAAATATATTTCACTCTTGACTTGAGACAGGCAGTCACACATAAAAGGCAGCTGGTGGTTTACAAAAATGAGTAAATGAATGAATGAATGAACGAACAAATGAAAGAAAGAAAAAAAATATGTTTCCAAAATTTAGAGGTAAAGTGTTAGGCAATGCGCGGTCATTAATGTATTTCAATTTGTGCTCATTTTAAATACTGAATGTCTATGCATTCAAGGTAAAAAAAATCAAATTAAAATCAACACGATACTACCCTGCGGGCCTGCGGACCCTCGTGGTCCTGGAAAGCCGACAGGACCTGGAGGTCCAGTATTTCCTGTTGGTCCCAATGGACCAAATGGTCCCGACGCGCCTGTGTCCCCACGGAATCCCCTGGGTCCCGTTGGTCCAGTGGCTCCTGTCGCACCGGTACGGCCAAAGGGTCCAGTTGCACCTGTTCGTGTCGTGACAGATTATGCATTAAGTTCATGTTTTTATGGAAAATAGTAGATGGGCAAATGAATAAATTCCTGTATTGATAAATGAGACATAAGCTTTAAATTTTTATGGGAAACACTACATGCACGATTGAATATACCCTGGGGAAGAAAAAGAATACTTATAGGAAATAATGGGGAGGGGATCTTTTATTTTGCTTCCCTTGGGAATCGTGTTGCCAACAAATTTCAATTTGAAAAGGGACTGAGCATTCAGTGCATCAATAATTTTGTTTTTGAACTGAATGCTGCAAAACATTTGATCCATTTTTTCCTTATTAGAATCTGATTTCCGAATAGTTGTTCTGTTAGCATACACAATTTAACAAATATTTTGTGGAAATGTGTGTTCAGAAAAAGTAAGACCCAAATATTCATTGATTTTGGTTATATCTCGAAATGATAGTGCTTTAAGAGCTGTATTTAATTGATCAATGCCATTAGAGAAAGCATGTAGTAAATTTTGAACAAGATCTTTTGTATCCTCGTTCCCATGTTACATAACTCCATAATTGTGCATCATATTTGCTACAGACGTGTATATTCTTAGCACCATGTTAAACCGATTTCACAACCATAAAATTCAGAAATGAACTTTTTTCTTCAATCAAGTACAATAAATTAAATATGGGCTTTTATATATTATTTTTGTGAGATTTCACCATTTAGCTTTAATTTACTGGAAAATGTAAGCAGGAAATGACGTAGCTGTTCAAACAGTATATTAAATGACATCAAAGTTGTGCACCTGCTGGCCCAGGTCCACCCCTGAACCCAGTCGCTCCAGTCGCTCCTGTACGACCTTTTTGTCCAATTGGCCCAGTAGCTCCTGGAAATCCACGTGGCCCAAATGGGCCGGGTGGTCCAGGGGGACCAGAGAAGCCCTGTGGTCCAGGCGGTCCTTGTGGTCCGGTAAATCCGGTGTACCCTGAGACCAAAAAATTGTATGTGTGTATATTTATATATACGTCTGTGTGTGTGTGTGTGCTACACCAAACATTCCCTCGGTTAAAAGTTCCTTTGTTTCTTGATTTTTTGTTCTGTATATTAAGTGTATATTAATACAGAGAGAGAATACTTTATTGGCATACACTGCCCTCAAGGGGCTACAGCCGTTGGAGTGGCAGAGGGCTGCATCAAAGTACTGCCCTCTTGCGGCCACTCGTGGAATTAAATTAAATTAAATATAATGAATAGCAACATGCAACACATAACAATGGCATCACACAATTAGCATACCTAAAGATAAAGGTACTAGCACCTACTAAGAAAAAAAAACAAAAACAAAAACAAACAAAAAAGAAAAAGAAAAACAGCACCTATTAAACTAAAAAAAAAAGTAAAATGTAAGTTCTTAAGTCATGAACAATGTTATGTACAAAGTATCTACAAAATCAATACATTCTGTCACTCATGGGCTTAGGTGGTGAAACTTGCAAGGCCGTCATTATGTGTTTTATGCTTTTCAAAGGCCAGAGAGCAGAATTTAGCAGTTTCCTTTATAATCTCATCTTCAGATGCCATGAGGTATTGGAATTTTTGGGACCCATTCAGACTGCCAAAGTTGGGACAATTCTGGAGGACAAACTGGAAAAGATCATTTCTTTCGGCTGAAAACAGAGTACACTCAGAGATAAAATGAATTTCATCTTCTACTTTACCATGGTTACAGAATTTACATAGGCGTTGGTCTGCAGGTATGACTGGTCAACATTATCTTCCCCTTTCGATAAGCAAGCCATGGCTGCTTGTGCGAAGTTGTGTTGGGGCACTCCTATGTTTACCATTTTTTACTATGTGTAGGTAGGGTTCAAAATGAAAGTCTGTTTTAAACATGGCATAAGCTCGCCGCTTGTTACAACCCTGTTTCTTGAGTGATTCGTGCCATTTATTGATAAAGTAGGATTCCATCTTTCTCACTAATTTGGAAGAATTTTTCATTGTGCCTGTTGTCCCACGAAGCACATTAACTAACTGCCTGACAGATTTCCCCCAAGACTCTGTCCCAGAGTCAGCCATATTGATATTAAGTTTCCATGCCTCCCCAAGAATACTATCGTCAGGGGCCATTTACAAACGGTCGCGAAATTTGAGCACTCTCTTTATAGCCTCTAGCCCCAGTGGAAATAGGCCCAGTTCACCCCTTATTGCATTATTAGTGGCACGCTTATGCACCCCAAGTGTCAGCCTAGCAAAACTAAGAACTTTCTCCCCTGTATAATCATTAATTTTTTTCAAAGTTTTGTCTAAAGAGGGGGTACACAGGGAGGCACCCCAGACATCACTGCCATAAAGGAGAATTGGCTTTATAAGACTGTTAAAGAGATTAAGAGATACTTTAGATGATAAATTTTCCTGGCCTGCAATTCCCTTTAATTTAAATGAAGCTTTGATGGCTTTAATTCTTAAATTTTCCATGGCCAGCGAGAATGATCCAGAATTACAGAAGTCAATGCCCAAATATTTGTAAGACTTAACACATTCAATTGTTCTATTACCAAGGGTGAATTTGTCATACAGCAGTCTCCCAGATTTATTAAAGATTATTACCTTAGTCTTTGTAATATTTATGTCTAATTTCCAGTCATTACAGTAATTAGACAGGATATTCATACTGTTCTGGAGTCCTGATTTCGACTGCGACAAAAGCACAATGTCATCAGCAAACATAAGGCATCCTAATTTATGTGTTCCAAGTTGGGGAGGTGGGTCTCATCCTGCATTAATTGGTTAGGGAGATCATAAATATACAGATTAAACAGCATGGGACTAAGGACTTCGCCTTGTCGCACTCCCTGCAAACTTTTGAAAAAAGGAGTCAATCCTCCCTCTGTCTTCACGCAGCTAGAAATATTTGTGTACATACTCTTAATCATTTTATAGAAATTACCACCAATACCATTTTACAGGAGTTTATAGAATAAGCCTTGCCACCATATTCTATCAAAGGCTTTGCTCAAGTCAACAAAGCAAGCATATAGCCGGTTGCCTTTGTTTCTAGTGTAAAATGAGATTAAAGTTTTTAAAACAAACATATGTTCAGTTGTTCTGGCTAATTTTTTAAAACCAATTTGCTCTTTAGCTAATAAATTCCTCGATTCGAAATAGTCAACCACGTTTTGTTAAGAATTGCACTAAACACCTTTGCCAAGTTACTGCATACAGTGATGCCTCTGTAATTGCTTGGCAGACTAGGTTTACCATTTTTATATATCATATGGATAATACCTTTACTCCATTCTTCCGGATATATGTTATTCAAATAGAGCTTGTTAAAAATGATGGTTAGAGGTTGGCTGAAAACAGAAATACCAGCTTTTAACATTTCGTTTGCAACACCATCGAGGCCTACTGCTTTATTACTTTTCAGGTTTTTAATGGCAAAGATGGTTTCTGAGAGCTTTATTTTATAACTAAGTTCATTGAAACTGGGGCTATCTTCCATATTAGAAACTTGATTTATTTTATTCTCATCAAATGCAGAATTTTGTGATGGAGCCGCGCCCAGAAGATCTCTAAAGTATTCATGCCAGTCGATTGGACTTATCATGTTTTGTAAGTTATTGGACTCTTCATTACCTCTTAACTCTTTTACCATTTTCCAATATGCAACTGGGTTGGTTTTATGCATTGTATCAAGTTTTGAAAGAATTTCAGCTTTGAATTTTCGTTTGGCTTTCCGTACTGTAATTTTATATTTCTTTTTCATTGAGAAAAACTGAGACCTAACAAGCACATCACTATTGTTCTTTACAAGTAAGTTACCCAATCGAATACATTCTCTTTTCAATTGTACACATGACTAGTCAAACCATTATTGCCGCTTTACTTTTTTTCCTGTGGGGCTTTCTTTTCCTTAGCACTCTGTCAGCAGCAGTTTGAAGCACAGTGGAAAATGTATCAAGCAGGGTATCAGGGGTGATATCATGTAATTTTTCACTATTATTGATAAGACACAGTTTGTCTGTTATGTCTGTACTTTGTAAGATTAATCTAAATTTCATATCAGACTGTTTATCCCATTTGTACTGTGACTGTGGCTGACTCTATGAAATATGATAAACCGTAGATTTGGGAACATGGGAAGAAATAGAAAATGCAATGGGGGAATGGTCTGAAACATGTGAAAGCCAGTCATGAACGTGAAAGTAATTTATAAAGGGCAAGAAAGTAGAATTCACTATAGTATAGTCAATGGTACTACTGCCATTATAATGGTGACACGTTAACTGACTAAATGAGTCACCAACAGTTCTGCCGTTCAAGATTCTCAGACCTGTGGCTTTACACATTTCTATAAGAATTTTACCATAGCCACGATAAATTTTATCAGTGTTCAGTCTTTTCCGTGGAGGTTTGTCTGACCAGTAGTCTGCTGGAAGAGGCAGATAACTGGTAACATCATCCTCAATATAATCTTTTTCAAGACTAGTCCGAGCATTAAAGTCCCCTGAGATAATCACACTGCCCTTCTGTGAGAAGTGGGCAATATCAGTTTGAAGATGATCAAAAATGTTCATGTTTTCAAGTAAACTGCAGGATGAATATTCAGGGCTTATGTAAATGAATGCTAAATAAACATCAGTATTCAGACTGAAAGTTGATTTACACAATCTCAGCCAAATTACATCATGGGGCAAATTTGGAGAGTTGACATGCTTAATTCCATTCATAACCTCGTTTCTAGCTAATACTAAATACCCCCTGAGAATCTATTTGCTGCTCTGAGCTTAGGCCTATGTACCTGTGCTACTGTTATGTAGCCGTCCATGTTAATATGCTGAGAATCACTGGTGTGAGTTTCGATCAGCCCGATTATATCATGTTTGCACAGCATATTTCTGACCTCAGGAATGTTAACTTTAGGGCCTAGTGAGCCGCAGTTCACACCTTGTAAGTTCCATGAGCAAATTTTAAGGTCATTCACCATACTTCAAACAAGACATTTCAGTTGTATCTGCCATCCTACCATGCTGTTCTTCTGGTATTGCCATTATGCCAGTAGTTGTAGTCATTCTGAGTTGTATCTCTCCACGTTCCCTGGTGATTTCTAGGGTAGCGTTGCCGTGGAGCATAATAGTTGTCATTGTTGTGATTGGATTGTTGTTCATAATATGATTTCTCTGGTCTACTATTGTTATTAGGTTGTACCCGGTGGTTTGTCTGACCAAATTGCCCCTGGCGTCTTTGTTGCCTTGGGCCGGTGAAATTGTGTTGGCCGTTGTTCTTCTGTTGACTGTCTTGATTGAATCTCCTTGGGGACTGCTGCCCATTAGAAGATGTTTTTGTTGGCTCTATGTTGAGGCATTTACACAGAACTGATTTTACATTTGCTGCCAATTTGCTAGTGCCCTTTGAATTGAGATGAACTAGGTCTTTGTCGAAGTATGTTAGTGTAGCACTGTCATTTTCTAGCAAACAGCTGTTATCACAAATGAATATATCCTTAGATTTGTACAGTTTCTGCTTCACTGCCACATTTGCTGCCAGAGTTTTGGTATGTAAATCAGGGTCACCCCTTCCTGGGGGTAGCGAGACTAGGATCTTCGATGATGGAAATTTAGCTTTGGCCATGTCCACTAAATTAACCAGATCTGTAGCACATTGTATCTCATCTTTAGAAGTGTCCTTGATATCATTGGACATCTATTGCAGGATAATGACACGAGAGGTCGGACCCTCATACTCATTGATGCATGAGACAGCTTCACTAATCAGATATATGGTCTCAAGATTGGTATTAAAGCCATTGAGAAGTTTATCCGGTTTAATACCCCTCGCCAGGGAAGTACCGATAAAGAGTATTTCATTGTTGTTTTCTTCACTACTGTTGTCAACAGGTGGACTAGGTACAAAACCACATTTGCACTCGGTCAGTCTCTCCCTCTCATGGATTTTCCATGATAGTAGCTCATCAGTGGCAATGTCCATTTCTTTTCCTAGCTTATTGTACTTTTCCTCCAGCAGGCTGATTATGCTCACTTTTCCTTTCACTCTTTCTTCTACCTTTTCACATTCTTTTACGAGTTTACTACGGCTATTTTCAAGCCATGTCACATAATCCTTTCGCTGGTTTTCCTTTTTCTTCTTCTGGCTGTCACTCACTAGGGCAGAGGCCTTAAGGTCACGATTTGATGCATCAAGCTCTTTAATTTCTCCCTTCAGCTTTTCAATCTCACGATCATGACTACAGGGAACTGTGGTTTGGTTTGCATCCTTGGCTTCCTTAAGCTCTTGACGAAGATATTTATTCTCATTTGTGAGTTTAATGTTTTTTGCTCGTTCAATTTCTAGCTCCGTTTTTTTTAAATGCAATTGCAGATTCATGTTCTCGTCTTTCAAATCAAGCATTTTAGAGGTATACTGTTCCTCTAAGATACTGATCGCTTGCTTCATGTCTGTGAGCTGACTTAGACAAGAAGCAATCTGGTGTAGTGATTTAGAATGGCACAGAGGAGCAACAGGCACATGATCCTTTTGATTTTCACTGCCAGTGTTACGTTCATTATCCTTTACCATGTCTGCACTAGGCATATTGTGATATTGATGATCACCCATAAGCTCATTTGCATTGCTACTGTTTACACTAGGTTCCTTTCCTTCAACATGTGACACAGGTTTAGATTGCTCGTTATCTTGCTTACCATCAACACCTTCAGAGGTGTTTACTGCCATGGGTATATGCTCTGGGGGTTGGACAATAGGCTGGTCTAACATTACCTGGGGTGTATGTAGTTGCTTGTGCAATGTTTGGTCCTCATCCTCACATACACTCATTTGGTCCTCATCCTCACATACACTCATTTGGTGGTCAGCTGACGTATTACCATCCATGGCACTGCGTTCCTTGAGTACTATATACGTCATCCACAGTGGTTTTCAGAGCCTGAAATTCGCCATAAACAAAGTCTTGCACAGCATTTCCCTGTATCATAATAGTCAGGGAAGTCAAAAAGACTGTGATTTTTACCAGTTTAATTGTATCACCTCCTTCCTTTTCAGGATTCTTTTGGATGCTAATTTATACGTCAGTAATATATCCATCGCCACCCTTGTCCTTGTCAATCCAGTCCACAATATGTTCTGAATCTTCACCCAGCTGTTCATAAAACCTCAAAATTAACGCACACAACCAACCCAATGCCCGATCAGCAGAGGTGGAAAATGCTACACATTTGGCTTGTGCTTTATACTGGTCTTCATTCACAGCCTCAAAAGGCTTGTTACTTGGTTTTGTAGCTTTATCAACGATGGTTTTCGTGTAAAGACTGCCTGCACTATTCATAAGAGGTTCAGTCCAGTTTAAAGGTCCCTCCGCACATCCAAATTTTGGCGCCATTTTCAAAGCTAGGTGAATCTACCACAGACAAACACGTCGAAATAACTGAGCAGAAACGCACTGTCGCGCTAAATGATTGTCAATATAATGAACAAGAGAAATGATCTCTTACTGCCACATGTTGGAGTAGAATCACTATAGCAGGTTGGCATAAACGTTGAAATTTACACGGAGAAAAACATCTTGCAAAACATCGCCACCATTACTGGAAGTCAATGAAGTCAATACATAAACTGCAGTATGGACACTGTTTCTGTGATATTTTTGGCACATAGCATTATAGATGTTATGAACGATGTATACGAGTTGATTTACGGTAAATTTGCTAGACTTAAATCCAGAAATTTTTTAAATAAGAAGGTCATTCCCTGTCAAGTATTCGTACAGCGCATTATACATCAGACGTTGGACTTGTTATAAACAGGGCAGACATTAGTTCTCTTCAGTAAGTGTAGGAATGGGAGAGATTAAGGGATAGTTTACAGATATTTGCAAGTGGTTGGCACATAGATGGAGCAATATTTTTAAGTAATATATTCGCTATGTTGTCAGGGCCAGAAGCAGAGGAAAGTCTGAGGGGAGACAAGACTTTCCCTACACTGTGGGCATCAATATCAATATCATGTAAGCGTGCCTCCGTTCGGAATATATACTCTGGCAGAGGTGGGGCATCTACATCGGGAGCAGTTTTGCATTGACTTGTGAAGAACGTGTTGAAAATTTTACTCTTTTCGGTGATACAAGAAACAATCTTATCTTCTTCAATGATGGGAGGTATATCTGGGTTGATTTTTATCATTCGGTAGCGCAATAACGTTGTACGTAGGACCACAATCTGCACAGGACTGCGACCAGTTCTTTTGGTGTGATCTGGTATTTTGAAAAAGGAGTTGCAAATGCTTATCAAGAAAGTATTCAAATGCTAACCTGTTGCCCCCGTGCGTCCAGAGGGACCTGTGGCCCCAGTGACACCAGTGCGACCACTGGGGCCAGTTGCGCCTGTGGAACCTGTAGGCCCAGAGGGCCCCGTTGACCCTGTAACGCCCGTGTTACCCGTTGGTCCAGTGGCCCCTGTAGCACCTGTAGGACCTGGCTCTCCCTTGGGTCCTATTTGAAAACATACCACACAAGAGTATCCCATCGGTTTCAAATATATATCCTTCGAAAGTCCTGCGATATTTCACAGGCAGCATCTGCCATAAAGACACCGACCATCAACCCTTTGTACAAAACGAACAAAACCAGAAACTGCCATTTGACCTGCATGTATGATGACCTCAGTAATGGGGTCAGTGACCCAGGTGAAAGGTCAAGGTCAATATTTAAAATGTCTTTTCACCTCGGGATTCCAAAAATGTGGAAATCATGGTACACATTTTCCAAAATCCCTTCATGATTTTCAGGCCCAAAAGCAGTAACATGTACATTTTTACCTCTTTGTCTTAAGATCTCTTTGCGGGCTTGTTTTCGGGTTGTTATGATTGTTGTGCATGCTTTTTCTGACACATGACTCCTTACCAAATTAAGTTTTGAGCAAAATGAAAATCAACACCTTTTAAATGGAATCTGCCCCCCCCCCTTTATTTGCTCAGAATTCAATCAACTTTTGCATACATACTTGTCCACTTGCTTTTTTCAACGGGGGAAACATTTAGACCACTGGGTGTCATATTTTAATGTGTTATGGAGGTACAAATGATATGCTTTAAAGTACAAGTCTCAAAAGCAGGTCTTTTCAATCATTGATAATCAGCTTTGCATCACTCAAATAAAATGGTTCAATTAAAATACTTTTGATCCTTAATTAACACCACTGTAATGAAGGTTGTAAAAAGGGTAATTCCCTGTGAATTAAAATATGTTGTATGATGAACTGGATTGAGCATAGCAGGGTTTACCAATAGTAGTAGGATATCTAAGTATTATGGCATTGTGAACTCTTCAGGCAGTTGAAAGAATAACGTGTCTAAATACCGACCTGGTGTAATATGAAATTGCTTCAATTCTATCAAGCAAATGCGTAAGAATGGTATTAAATATAATTTTCTTTAAGGGCTATAACGGATCAAACTACACGAACTGGGATTCCAAACCATAGGTCTGATAAAGAAAGTTACATTAATGAGTACGAAATGAATATTATCACTGTTGTGGGATAACTACAAGAAAGTGCTATTCTCACCTGCATTACCAGTCCTTCCTGTAGGTCCGACAGAACCGGGGAAACCTGTGAATCCACGCTGGCCTGTTGGTCCACTTGGCCCTGCTGGTCCTATGGGTCCCGGGCCACCGCGGGGTCCTGTTGGACCCATGGACCCTGTGGAACCTGCATTGCAATCAGAATTCTTTATTACATATCAGCGGTAAAACAGCCCACAAAAGTGTGACGTAAGTATATACAGATACATTAGCTACTATACAGTAAACACGGTACTCGCCAGTTGCCCCGGTCCGTCCTCGTGAACCGGGAACTCCAGCTGCACCTGTCCTGCCTGTATTTCCCCTAGGTCCAGTTGCTCCAGTTGGTCCTGAGGGTCCAGTAGAGCCAGTTGCACCAGTTCTTCCCGTCGGTCCTGTAGCCCCGGTCGCGCCAGTAGGTCCCGATGGTCCTGTTCCTCCAGGGGGACCAAAGCCGCCTGTTCCTCCTGTTTTAACAGACATTTGTTGTGTCATTGAACTGTTATAGTTTCGCAGTTAAAAGAATGAAATTATATGTTATTGTGTTATAGACAAGAAAAAATTTACGGAGATGTCTAAGTCAATTGTTGTAGATAAGAAAAAAATTACGGAGATGTCTAAGTCAATTGGATAACTTGCTGCTGGGAAGCTTTTGGAGCTTCTAAAACAATAAAGACGAGTTTGCTTTGCTGGCAAATGCAAACCATATCAGAAAATAGGGTTCATTGCAGTTAATAGTGGCTTGACAAATGTATGATCTGAACGAGAGGAATTCTGACGTTTCTGAAACTCTGGCAGAAATAACATAGTAATTTCACCCTACATTAGGTTATTGGTACAGCAATAAATGTACAGAAAAACTTCCCTTGAACTGCTAGTCGAATTCAAATTTACCTGTACTGACAAAGCACCTGGCATTCTTGTGACAGTATGTTGCATACGTGTCTCCTGTGTTGGTAGTCATCTGGGATGCAGGATTCGTCGCAGCTTGAAATCAGCAACATTATCATGAGCTATCATTGAGAAATATGATTTATATCACTCACAAGGGATAACGTAATGAATTCATTATTGCGGAAAAGTAGTGACAGACTTTCTAAAAAATACACTTTTATCATATTTTGGTTAGAATTACTTTATATTTTGTATAGGAGTAAAAGTTGTGCAACCTAATGCAGAAAAGATGCTGTCACAATCACTCGTAGCTATATAAAAAGCTGGGTCAAAAAATAAAAACATCATTAAAGTACTACATCTATGGATCATTATAATTGGGAGATTTTCTTGACTTTTTTGCCAAGAGACATTTCTTTAATATGTGACAAATTACCCTAAATTATTCAAAGAAAATATACAAAAACTACCATAACATTTGGTATATTGTATGTTCGGAACTAGCGGGACTCGAACCTGTAACCTTTGGCACCAGTCACCTGGCTGAAATGGGAAACGCACATGTCCACTTGACCAAATGCCCATTATTTAAAAAAGAATGGTTCAGTGGAGGTAGTTATGTGCGAGTGCCATATCAACATGGTTATGCAGTATATGTACTGAATCGGCATTTATTTCTGGCATCGGGGACTTAAATCCACCAGCATTAAGGAAATGCCAAAAATATTTATTTTATGTTCGGAACGAGCGGGACTCAAACCTGCAATGTTTGGTACCAGTCGCCTGGCTGGAATGGGAAAACACAGTGATAAATGTGACATCAATCTTTCAATCTAACTGATTGTTTATCCTTTTGAATTGTTAGATTGTCCTTGTTTTAATTTCTTGACCTGGCAAAAGAAGTCTCTGCAAGCTTAAGGTATCCACTTACCTGCCGCCAATTGGACAACCACAAGACACAAAAAGGCCACAGACCAGCGGATCTATAGTATGTAAAATGGAAAGTTTTATCAATTTGAGTCATATGAGAATGGAAAACAATGGGAATGAAACCTTTTTAAAGCAAATCTTTTTTCTTAAACAAATTCGCAACTGAATCCATGTTTTGTTTCTGCTCTGTTGGAATACGCATTCAACATGTTCTCCTGCAAGGTTAAAGTCAGCTTTTTTGAAAATAGCGCACCACTAATGTTCATACCCTTTAAGTTTGCAGTTAATTCCATATATCATGGTCCTAATGTGATACCTCCGTGCGTCCTTTGATTACAAAGATATATATGTGTACAAATGTTGCACCTTAAAAGTTATACATGCCACGATTTTACAGCAACCTTCCACCGAGGCATTCACGTATTCATCAACAAATCGATCTCTCCTCCTGCAATTTGGAATCGGATAAATTCATAGACAGCACGCGCCCTCGGATCCGTAATAAACAAGTTCCCTTTCTTTTTCCCTGGTGTGTTGAAAATGGCACACCGCTCTGATAAAGTAACTGGACAAAGGAAAAATGATGGAGATGCCTCTCTAAGTTTCAGCTTCTTGACAGACATCGGACAGGCAGTCTCAAAATGATGATTTTTTTGTTAATTTACCTTTATTCCCATTCCTTTGGTTTGCTTCTTTTTATTTAAAAAAAAAAATTGGGGGGGGGGGTGCTGTTTTTGGAGCCGTGCTTTTTTTTTTTTTTTTTTTTTTGGTTTCAATTTTTGTTTTAATTTTTTTTCTTTTTTCACTTTTTTCTCCCTTTAAACTCCGACAAAAAAGTATCCCATACTAGTTCTAATCTTTACTTGGAAATTATCAGTCATGCGTCCTTTCATTTTATAAAACGTCACAAGTTGAATAGAATGACTAGTATCACAGTTTATGGGAACTTAGAGAAATGGCACCTTGACTAGAAGAACTGCATAAACCATATTATAACGTTGTACAGCTAGCGTGATAGATTACTCCTGGTGCACGTCTTCCAATGAGCGACAAATTGATTCTCTGCTCTCTCCAGCGGTAGGTCCTAGAACTAAGGCAATGTCATGTTTTGTGATTGTCGTAAATCAACTCGACATGGATACCATGACCTTTCGCAGGTATGCAACCTATACCAAAGTAACCTCAGCTGATGTACTTTACAATCGTACTGTATCTGACATCTATTGGCAGAAAGCCGATTTTCATACCGAAAGTGTACTTTCTTAAAACATTTTGATGACACAAAATAACAATCTATCCAAGCAAACCATAATGACTTGAGAAATTGTTGAAGATTAAAATTTTCATCTGAAAGCAACTTATCGCTGACAATATTGTACAATACATTTAGTGTAAAGCTCGAATACACTGCGTTTGAAATATATCTCACCAGACAATACACACACGCCAAGTCATCACATCCCAAATATGTATCTGAGCACTTAAAATAAATTGTTTACCATCAGGTTAGAAGCAAGACCCACAAATGTCCAATTCATGTACGCTTCCATGGAAGTTGTATTGTTCAATAATTCACAAAAACCTGAGTTTTGTGTACAAAACCCACGGTTTTGTAATACAAGACCCTGGGTTTGTACCAAACCTTGGGTTTTGTACGTAAAACCGTGAGTTTTGTAACAATACCCTGAGTTTGGCTTGCAAATCCCAGGGTTTTGTCACAAAACCCTGGGTTTTGTGCACTACCCAGGATAACAGAGCAAATATCAGAATTTCAAAATTTTGTTCAATAATAGACCCAAAACCCTGGGTTTTGTCACAAAACCCAAGGTTTTGTAGACCAAACCGTGGGTTTTGCTTGCAAAACCCAAGGTTTTGCCACAAAACCCAAGGATTTGCACACAAAACTCTGGGTTTTGCTTTGTCATCCAATCTTTTCACAAAACTCACGGTTTTTTTCAAAACAGTGAGTTTTGTCCTGATAACCCTGGTTTTTGCAGTTGTTTTGTTCAATCATTTGCAAAACCCAGGGTTTTCTGACGTCAGAAATCCCACGGTTTTGAATAATTCGCAAAACCTTGGGATTCGTGACGTCACAAAACCCACGGTTTTGTATTTTACCGCCAAATTGGTCATATGGGTATGCCTACCACTCACAACACGGCTTGCTTTCTGAACTTGCTGTAAACCAATATCATGCTAAGATGGCGGGTCTCGGAAAATTTCCATCGATTCGCCACTTAAAATCTCGTGTATTTTATCACTGTGTGCACTTCATGAGCTCATATTTTAGGTACTACAAGAGAAAACATGTAAGATGTATAACGTGTATGTGTTCTTAAGAAATTTAATAGATTAAGACTGATTTTCAGTTTCTTGGACCGTGCGATCGGCCCCGGCGACCGGGGTGAAGTTTTCGCAGCATAAGGCCTCTGACCCACCGCGTCGTTAAAATCCACCGTATGTTGTGCCGCTGCCTGTAGTAATTATGCGACCGTTGATTACAAAACGACTGCCACATCACATCGTGGTGATAATTGTCTCAACACGACTTCCTCTTAAATTGTTACATGGTATTCTCTTACTCTACCTTCATTCCCACCATTCAGAATTTTGCATCGATTTCTGTGTCAGCTCTGGTGAAAGATACTAAAGCTCTTCCCCGGGAGCTCTGTAACTGGACGGGTGAAAACCCCGCTTGTAACGGCATGTCCCTGTGCCAGCCACTACCCCCATACAAACTACCTATTCCCAGTGCTGAGTTGTGTACAAGTTTTTTGTTGACAGGCACTGGAAATAACGCCAAAACAACCTGGCACCTTTTCAAGAACTGTCGAATGGTTCAGTGTACACACGCACGTCCACCAATTGATAAATAAGCAAACACAACAAACCAAAATTTCTACTCGATTAAATTAATTAATTAAAAAATTTAAAAGGATTTCATAGGTATCAATCCAGCTACCCCTTGACTGGCAGTCAAACACGCTAAGCATGTGGCCACGTTAGCTTATAGGGATGCAGTAAGTAAAGTTTTCATATTGGATGGTGGTCGGACCACGCGGCTTTGTTTATCCTTCACATCTAGGTCACGCCAGTCGAAGCCAAGATGACCGCAACCAATAACTGTTGAATATTTCAGACAATAATGGTTGAAGAATGGGACCGAAAACACTATTTCGACAAAAATTTCCAGGGCTCTATCATATATCGTGCGATAAATTAATAATTTGCAACGGATCGAATGTTTTACGCAAATTTAGGAACTCGAGGCTGTGCATTCAATAGTCCATGCGGCTCTTCGCGCCGACGTGTGGATTATTTTGAACACTGGATGCACAACCTTTCGTCCTTTAACAAATACATAACTTATATTCTCATCGTGTCGCAAAGAGGTAGACTTTGCGCGTGGTAACCAATAATGATGTTATTGATCACAATAACTGAGCCACTTGTAGTTTGACGCTATTTTTAAGTTGAGTAGCCCAGCAAGGCCTAACAAGTAACAGCTGTCATGAGTGGTTGGTTGCAAAACCCTGGGTATTGCACCTTTTCAAAACCCTGGGATTCGTGATGTGACAAAACCCAGATTTTTGCAATCTCACAAAACCTACGGTTTTGTTCTGTTATTTCAAAGTGTTACAAAACCCACGGTTTTCTGGCTAAACCGAGGGTTTTAGGAACAAAACTGTGGGTTTTGTTCAAAAAAATAACAAAACCGAGGGTTTTGTGATCAAAACTCGGAGTTTTGCTCTTAAACTGTGGGTTTTGTGCTCAAAACCCAAAGTTTTGCTACAAAACCCACGGTTTCGTACCAAAACCATGGGTTTTGTTCATGAAACACACGGTTTTGTACACAAAACCCAGAGTTTTGTAGCAAAACCCAGGGTTTTGTCCAAAATGATATCAAAATTCAATAACTGAGCAAAACCCAAGGTTTTGTAACAAAACCCTGGGTTTTGCTAAGGAAACCCAGGGTTTTGTGATAAAACCTATGGTTTTGTTAGCAAAACTCAGGGTTTTGAAAAGCAAAACCCACGGTTTTGTGAATAATTGAACAGTACAACTTCCATACGCTTCAGTTAGACCAGATTCAGACACCAATTAATTTTCAAATGAGAATCACGTGCAATTTGCATTGCAAAAAAAAAAAAAAAAATCCTAATCAGCACAGGAAAATCACAAAACAAGTACTTCTGTTTAATTAAATATCGTACCGCCTTATATTCTTGGAATGATTTACTGGCAGAAACACTTTTCCTGCCCAGGTAGACCTTTTCTTCCAACTCAAGTTGAATCGGTCGTAAATATCACACTATAGCGGCAATATTGTCATCATGTAAACATATACAAGTTACACACTTGAAGCTATTCCCAGTAGCCCTGTTCACATGCTCATGCTTGATAGGCCCAAACAGGAACGTGGCGTAAACCCGAATAGATATAATTCGCCCTGTAGTGGCCTATTGCTTGAAAATCGCCAAGAATTGTTCGCTCGATTTGACAAAAATGCCACACTTTACGGATGATCACAACATACTCCTTCATAAATGTTCCAGGAGTAGACATAGATGACTCAAGATCATCTAGACCAATTCTCTTTAAGCATTTGCCTGATTTCGATATTTATTAGCTCATTACATATTTGAGAAGCAAACGAGATAAGTTTAATATGTATGAACTGTGAATCACTTGATGCCAAAATAAGTTAATTAAAATTTCTCCATAGTTAAGATGAACAAGGTTGCCCTCCAAGTATATGTGTCTGCAAGAGACTTGGTTATGTGATGAAGCAGATTTTTTGTAGTGTTATATGTGTATGCGTGTGCATATATATGTGTATATGTATATATCTGTTCAAATTGATTGATTGTATGTATTGACTCAATAATGATTCATGATACCTGAATCCTGATTTACGATACTGGTTTTAATTTTTCAGAAAAAAAAAACATTCATGGTAACGTCTAAAATGGCTAATGTGTTGCACATCATAGGTAGGATATATTCACTCAAATGTGTATCACAGGGTTTTGCAAATACTCTGAATGATTCCAGGATCTCTTTCTGATAAACGTTTTTAAGAATTAATGCATAAAAAGTATGAAGATTCATCAATTTTCTGTGGTTCTTATCGAGGCATAGGACAACGGAGACGAACCATTTCTAGGGAAACCAATACTCATGCATTTTCATTATATATGGATATATCATTTACAGACATACACAGATAGATCCATTATTCTGACCACTTTTTTTCAACGTTCATGTCAACCATTCGCCCGAATGCTTAGGACTGTAAGATGTGACTATACGCTCTGTGCTTGTCCGGTTGCAGGACTCGCTGATCCATCAGATCCCTCAAGTTAGGTCTGTATTTGCTGAATATTCAGTTTGTGAGCCTGCAGACCAAAATTTCGTCTCACAGGGGTATTATTTTTATTTATTTATTTATTTGTTTGTTTGTTTGTTTGTTTGTTTGTTTGTTTGTTTGTTTGTTTGTTTGTTTAGTATTATTATTATTATTATTATTATTATTATTATTATTATTATTATTATTATTATTATTATTATTATTATTATTGGTCGATGACTTTCACAAATAGCTATAAAAAAAAAAACAATATTACCATTCTTGTTTCCTCCAGCTGTTCTGTCGGTTATTGTGGCGCATTTCGTCAAATAATTGATTAAAATGACATTATTGGGCAATGAATAGACCATGACAGATAAAATATCTGAATGTTACCTGCATCACTGAAACTGAGAAAGATAATGATACATTATGCGGTGTATGTGTTTCACGGTCAGACAGATGTAAACGGAGCAATATAGCTTGCAATATTGAAAATTCATTTTGAATAATATCTGAGAAAATCGAAAGCATCTATTAAAAAATAACATGCGTTTGAGATCATATGTGTGCAAGAGATATACTTCTGTTACAACGTCCGGTTTTGCGTTCGGTTTCAGTCTTGTTTCTCTGCCAAAGGAGTGTGCAAATGCACCAATATTTTATTGGAATTGCTCAATCAAAGTGACTGCTTATTATCACTCCCCGTAGAAATCTACAAGTATCTAGAGTTGTGTTGAGATATGTGGGTGAGTTGAGCAAAAATTTATAGACAATTGGGCAGAGAGTTTTGTTCTATTGAACATCGAACACAGTCAGTCACGCGATACATAATTGACCCTATACCCAGATTTGAGTGCCTGGGGATGAGTGGCAGCCAATGGCACAGTATGTGTAGGTCTATGTGACGTCATGATCCAATATGGCGGCATAAAGGCATCTAAAATTTTTCCCCTGCATTGCATATTTAATGGGTCATAACCTACTGTATGAATAAAAATGGTCTACTCTGATCTTGCATCCGATTTATAGAAGCTGTTGGCAAATTTGAAAACAAACGTATCGCTATAACAGCACAGAAAGTTTGAGATCAAACCATGAAAGAAGAATACCCGACCATGGAGCTATTATACGAAATTTTACGATCTGTTTATAAGTCCGTTACCCGATGTAAAGGTAACCCCAGTATTATACGGTTACATCTCGATATTTCGAATATCAAATGTTCCGAATATCCATTGTTCCGAAAATATACAATACTATAACACTTATGTTATATGTTCCGAGAGAGGGGAAGAAAGAGCACACACGTTTATCTACGGACTTCTATACTTTTACTCTACAAGCTGGTGCAATCTAGAGGTCAAATCTTGCTTCAGTTTTGATGTGCATATAAGTATATATTGACAAAAGAATGCCTGCTGTACTTTTTAATATATCTAGCTTACAGAAAAAAAACCTTCATTACCCAAAGGAGGCAAAAAGCGCCACCACCAAGCCTTTCTCATTTCATATTATTATCAAACATTAAATTATATAACACATTGAATTAAATTATATAACACATTATTTTCATAATAAATTCTAAACAATATTTAAGGCTATCATATAATTTTAACACATAGGCTAATCAGGTAGCGTGAATTATCATGTCGATATAATATTCTAAAAATCATGATATATTACAGGGCCAAAAATGTTACGACGAATGGTACAATACTTTTAAACGAAAGCAGGAACAGGGTCATTTGTGTGGAAAAAGGTTTTACTTCTCGTTCTTGATTTTCAAAATTTAAAACAGACCCCAAATCAGTCTTAATTGCGTAGCCACATGGTGGGGGGGAGGGGCAAAGACCCCCCCCCCCTTCAAATGATGCGGCAAGTCTTTTAGAGGTCAGGGATATGGTGGCCGTATGTGATTTTGCAAACCACGATACTGTTGGGTAGACGTATAGAAATAGGGGGCTAATGAGGCTAGGATAGAAAATAGTGAAAATAGTGACGTATAGCAATACGGGGTTAATGAAGCTAGGGTATGTTCCCTACACTATAACAGGGTAGAAAAGACTATTGTTGACAGGGGTATGGTACAGAACGTCAAGCAGGTTACAATACTTAGACACACAGGTGCGTTCGAGGATCAATATGGTATAATGTAGCAGAGTAGGATCATTGAAGTAATTTAGCAAAGGTTATGAATCGAATGGGTTACCGAGTAGAAAGTGTTTGAAGTAACACCAATTCCCCATGGCCTGGTAGGTACCAAGAGCGCCGGGGGTGGCTCCCTTTGGCACTCGGCTGATTGAATTCTTACCAAAAATAAGTATCTTTCATGTTCGTGTGAGAAAGGAGAGTACAAGTATTTATAAACCAATAAAGGCGCAAACAATTACTTAACATTGAAGGAAAAATCATTTACCCATCACCTCTTTGGACAACCGGGGTGTACGAGAGGACCCTTTTTTGATGACCATTCAATTCCATTCTTATTCCCTTCACACATGTAATCTATTGAATATTAACAGGAAAATCTGCAGTGACCAATTGAGCCACCGTTTTGGCATGCAGTTTTACTATACACACACCAATTTATTTCCACACAATTTAAGGTATTTTCAATTCACTGGATATAGTTTGAATTAAATTTCGAATATCTTAAATTCGGATTGCGGTATGAAAATATCCAAGATTGATTGAAAATATCTTGATTTCAATTTAAGATATAGATATATATGGTACTTCTTGATCAGAAAGAAATGCCCATAATTCTTGATATCAAGAAGTGACTTGAACTATTTTTTAAAAAGTCGAATTCTTTATATCAAGACATCGACTTTTTGATATCAAGTCGTTTCTTCATATTGATGTCAAGAATTCCTTTTTATATAAAAAAATCGCTTTTAAATATCAAGAAGTCAAATTATTATTAAGAAGTCATTTCTTGATATAATGAATTGTCAGACCAAGAGCAAAACGGTGTCCAATTGATGTCTTGAATTCAATTTTAGGTATCTTGCATTCATCTTGAGATATCGTAAATTGAACTTATGATATTGAAAACTGTATTTATCTGATAACTGGAATTTAAATCAAAAGATCTATTATTTAACAGTATCTTTAAAAGAAAGAAATAGTAAAACGACCGTTCAAGGTAAGATATTTAAATCTAAAAGTCTCCTCAAATCAATTTTAGATAAAGATGCATGTTAAATTTAATTTTAGACCTAGATATCTAAAATTCAGGTTTAGATATCAGGAATTGGATTGAAAAAAAAAAACCCAAATTAAATATAAGATATAAAATTCGGTTGAAGACAGACTTATCTTAATTTGAATAGAAGAGATCTGAAATTAAACTGAAGATATGCTAAATTGAGAGATAAGCTTCACATATCATGACTTTCCATTTGACCACGGGAAATTAAATAAAATGCTGTAGCCATACTTGGGGCGGCTGAACAAATACCAAACGAGCTACGCTACAGGACCGGATGGGTAAAGCAATGTGCGCCGATGAAGAAAATGTAAACTCCATATAACTAATTTTGCCCGTTTAAAGTATGACTTCAGTCAACATCTTTTCTCCGGCACTCTTAAGTCTCAAAATGAGCAGCCTATGTAGACCTAAAAATTGATATCTGCAGGTATACTTACTCTGTATATTTTGTCGGTAGATTTGCTTGTTGGTTTCCCTGTGTTTTACAAGTAGATTATCGATAGCTAGGCTAAATAGGCTATATAGGCCATAATGACGTAATCTAGCCACATTAGGCCACATAGATTACAGCATGGATTAGTCATAAAGGTAAGGTGTTACAAGTAATAAAAAGGTAAACCTAGACCATTTCTTGGTGCACTTATAGACCTATATTATTAAGATGTATGAACTGTAGGCCTAAAATGTATTTTCGGAACATTGGGTATTCTGAACATTGGATATTTGGAACATGGGGTATTCGGAATACCGGAATGTCCCAGATGAGACAGCAACTTCTGCAAATAGGTTAAAATGTATTCACCCTTCTGAGCTCTCGGTGGGTTGTAAGTCCATATACTTTTTAATTTATGTGAAATGAACCCAGTAGTAAGAATTTTGACGTTGTCATGTTTTGTGTAATCCGTAGGTGACACATGGGGCAATAATATGTGCGTACTGGTTTAGCCCTTGAACATGTGACAGATGCTTCCTTCTACTTTGGTACACAAAGAACGTTGGAAGTAAACTTATAAGCAAAAAGAAAAGAAAAGAAGACTAGCCTAACTTTGGAGCCTGTGATCTGATTCGCCATGTACCATTTTTAAAGCTGCGAAGAGAAAATTGTTGCCAGCTTGATAATTGAATTAAGAACACTAAATAAGAAACCGCACTGAATCTGTGTTACATCATATATATATATATATATATATATATATATATATATATATATATATATATATATATATATAATTAGTATCGGTATTTGTGCCGGTGACCTTCAGTGTGACAAGACATGCTTGCTCGCTACGTGTGGTTCATCGTCAAAGCTACGTATTTTGACACTTGGTCGCTTGGTGCATCGTATCTAATGCTATTTGTCTACCAGACAGTGATTTATCAGAATATTTTTGCGTGTCTTCCTTGCATAATCACATGACTAGATATAATTTACCTCCCCTACAGCATGCTACTGTGGCAAAATAATTATCTTTAATCGCAGGAAAATGAATATCGCCCATATTATGTGGTAAATTGCTATCTTATGAGTTTGCATAAATGCAGGACCGCAAATCATTTCAAAACGCCAAATCTTCAGATTTTTCCTCTCAGGGTATAAAATAAAGTGAGGTACGGTATCCTGGGTGAATAATGTAACCAGACGCCATTGTTTGACGCAGACATCCCCGTGGATCCCGACTCATTTGGAATGGTTCCAGATGGACCCTGATAACATCAGCCACCCGAGTTGTTTGGTTATTCTCAGGTCAACGGAGGTCTATGGTCACTTTAAAAGCAATTTCCTCGACTCCAGAGTTTGTGTATAAGTGATGAACATTTCCTTTTGGCACACATGTTCCATTACCAGCCAAAATGGTTGTGCATCGGATGTGAGCTGGAGCCTCAGTGAATCTGCTCCAATGTAAAATCGATGTATGGCCTTACCATGCCGTGTTGTAGTATTGTTATCAGTTACATGTTCGCTGTTTTAAATTCAGATCCAGACTGACCAGAGCCCGAGAAATTCTGTTCACAAAGATTAGCAGATTTCCAGATTATTCGTTTTAATTAATTGTGCTTGCGTTCAAGATCTTTTTATCTGGAACAATTTTGTAATTATTTAAGTTGAGGTTTTAAACACTAGATTTCCGGTTCGACCTTAAGTCACCAACTGGGTCACGAGCAGAGGCATTATTATCGCAGCATCTTATCAGTTGGTCTATTATTCATTTTGTCCACACATGTTGTTGACAGCTAACTGCTAGTGATACGTACCATCGGAATCCAGAGTAACCCACAGACATTCCGCCCCGTGATTACAACTCAAAATATCATCAGTTGTCTTTATGCTCTCACAATTAAAGACTGAGACATAAATTGTATTTGGCCTTGCTTTTTATTGTGGTTAAAGGTCATTATTGTAACACATCAGTGTTGATGGTTGTGAAAAGACTTATTTAAGCCTTCATGTACTCTTGTTGACTGTGGTTGAGAATACATGTATTCTCAGAGCAAATCTTTGGTGCGGTTGTGTTTGCATATAGCAGCTATTACTGTTGTCGACTGAAGATGAAGACAACGCTCGGAGCACTTCTTTGCTTTGATTGCAGTTAAGAAGTTAATAGAAAACCTTTCTATTGTTTGGCGTCGTTGAATGAAAATATTAGAACAATTGTCTGTGGGTGACAAAATACTGAAATACTTCACAGTGATTGTGGTCGAGAGGAGATATTGGAATATTTTTGCTTATCGATTGCAGTCAAAGAGAGTAATCACAGTGCTTTGGTTGTTTTTGTTGAGATTTACAACTTTATGGAAGTGCTTTCCTCTTGTTGTTTGCGATGGAAAACGTTATTAAAGTGCTTCTCTTTTGTTGTTTGCAATGGAAATCGTTATTTAAGTGCTTTTCTTTTGTTGTTTGCGATTGAAAACGTTATTAAAGTGCTTTTCTTTTGTTGTTTGCGATGGAAAACGTTGTTAAAGTGCTTCCCTGTTCTTTTTTGGAATGGAAAACATTATTTAAGCGCTTCTCTATTGTTGTTTGCGATGGAAAACGTTATTTAAGTGCTTCTCTTTTGTTTTTGCGATGGAAAACGTTATTAAAGTGCTTCCTTGATGTTGCTTATTATTGCAAACGTTATTGGAGAGCATCCATGCTGTTAGTTTGAGTGAAAACTTCAACAAACTATTTCCGTGTTGTCCATTATGATAGGTACCATTATTGAACAGCTTCCTTCGGTTGAATTCAGTGGAAACTTTGTGGAGGTGTCTCTCAGTTATGGATGGTGATTAAAAGTGTTTCCATGTTGTTGACAATGATAGGTAGCATTGTTCTTCCTTGTGTGGATTTCAGAGAAAACCGTAGGGAAGTTTTTCTCTGTTGTTGATTGTGATTGGAAACATCGTGGAAGCGCTTTTCTCTGTTGTTGATTGTGATTTGAAGCGACCTGGAAGTGCTTTTCTCTGTTGTTGATTGTGATTGGAAACATCCTGGAAGTGCTTTTCTCTGCTGTTGATTTTGATTGGAAACATCCTGGAAGCTCCTTCTCGTTTGTTGATTGTGATTGGAAACATCCTGGAAGTGCTTTTCCCTTTTGTTGATTGTGATTGAAAGTATCGTGGAAGTGCTTTTCCCTGTTGTTGATTGTGATTGAAAGCATCGTGGAAGCGTTTTTCTCTGCTGTTGATTGTGATTGGAATCATCGTGGAAGCGCTTTTCTCTCTTGTTGATCGTGATTAAAGGCATCGTGGAAGCGCTTTCTCGTTTGTTGATTGTGATTGGAAGCAGCGTGGAAGCGCTTTTCTCTGTTGTTGATTGCGAATGGAAGTATCGTGGAAGATCTTTTCTCTGTTGTTGATTGTGATAGGAAGCATCGTGGAAGCGCTTTACTCTGTTGTTGATTGTGATTTGTCTCATTATTGTGGCTCTTCCTTGTTGTTGGTTCGAATGAAAACTTTATTAAATCGTTTGTTCGTTGTTGATTGTGATTGAAAACCTCATCAAGGAGGCAGATAATTATTTTATTTAAGTGTATCTCTGTTATTGGTTGTCATTGAAAACGTTACCGAAGTGCTTGTAGTTGATGGTGATTGAAAACGTTATTGTAATGCTTTGTTGTTGAGTGTGATTGAAAATGCTCTCAAAGTCCTTCTTTGTTGTTGAGCGAGATTGAAAAAGTTATTCAAGTATTTTTCTGCTTATTATTAATATTAACTGTCATTTAAAACGTTTTTGAAGTGTTTTGTAGTTGATTGCAATTGAAAACCTTATTGATATGCTTCTCTGTTGTTGAGTGTGATTGAAAACAGTTTTGAACAGTTTCTGTCATGTTGACTGTGATTCAAAACTTTAATAGTGCGTTTCCGTGGTTTTGATTGAGAAGATGAACTTAAAGCTTTGCTATGCAGTTAATGTGTAGCCGGCCAATTTGAAACTTATCATTAGCTTAGACATACAGTGCATTGTGTTAAAAATACCATTTGCATTTTAGTCAAGGCCTTATCTGAATTTATCTAGTCAATGCACCTTTCGTGTTCACAAATATTAATGTTACCAATATCTTTGTGCATACCATACTGCTTTGTCAGTCACAAATATGGAAATCTATTGTAACCTTGCATTGTTCCTCGTGCGATAGGCCACACAGAATATCTATCATCTAGAGCGGTGATTAGTTTAGTTAGACTTACCTGAAAATGCACAGAATGACTGAGGAGAATGCCAATCTATACACACAACCACAGATTGTTTCGTATGATCAGCAGCATAAAGCAATATTTCCCTTACCTTCAATATGACAATGAATCTTATTGCACCCACAGGTCTACATGTGTTGAAAACCTACATTTATTTTTTTTTCATATTTCATTTTTGACGAAACTTCTTTGCATGATCATATTTGACACAGGGGTGTCTGCGATCATCAGTCTGCACATGATTACAAAGGTATGTCCGACCATTAACACATTTGACATAAGACTTTCTCCTGTCATCCATGATCCCATGATTACAAAGGTAGCTCACACCATGATTACACTTGACATAAATCCTTCCGCTATCATCAATAAATACACCCTTACAAAGTTGTCTGCGGCCATATCATATTCATGCGCCATACTAGCTATGAAGCTATTTGTGTTTCGCATTCTCTCATAACTTAGGTTTCCAGGCGTATCCAACAAAGTTAAAGCACACATGCTGAAGATTGTGACACAAATCTCAAATAGTACAATCAGGTTTGGGTAAACTTGGCAGGGCTGTGCATTTTCAGTGTCGTCGTCCTTTCTATCAGACGTTGATTTTGAATAGTTTTTGAACATTCGTTGGCCGATTTTCGCCCTTTTAGTTTGATGGGAAAAAAATACAATCTTACACTAGGAACCGCCCGGTCGATTTTGTATCTATTCCTGTTTAACACGTATTACCTTATCAAGTGGCAAACGTCTTGTTTTCTATGGCCTGACTTTGACTCGAACTGAGCAACCACAAGAGAGAATAAAATAATCATTCAATTATCTGCAAGACTGATTCATATCTGACATACTTATCTTTCTTTTGAGACGACATAATAAAATTGGCTTCACAACTTTTAAGTCTTTAATGTTTAAGTAAAATGCAAGTGTTATAGAAAGTGCCTGTTCTATTTTTTAAATTCCATCTTATTATTTTATTTAATTTTCATACCACAATGCGGAAAATATGCTATTCTACACATTTATTATTTGATGTTTTTCAAGTGTAAGACAGCAGAAGCCTGTGAAACACAAAACATAAAAAACCAGCGCCATTGTATTTTTAGCCACATAATATCAATATGCATGTATCAGCTCATTTGTGATTGGTACACAAACATGTCCTCAATCTCGAGTACTGAATGATTCCATGGGTCAACCTGTGTGTGTTAAATAGAACGTGTCTTCTTATTGTGGCCATACTTTATACAATGACAAGCCAAGATAATGAGAGAAAGAATTTGCTTTTCAGTTAATTGTTTTGTGTCGCTGTTTTAGATTTCCTTCATCGAAATGTCAAAATGGCGTTAAGCAAGCACATGTACATCCTATAGGCGACTCGACTGTTCAGTGGCTGAGTGAGTTTCGGCCATAAAAACCAAAGCGAGGAGCATAAGAGCTCTGATAGATGACTCGTAGAAGCTTTTAGTTTGTGATGTAATGAAGTCCTTCCAGTTTCCATAGAAACAAGTAATAAACAATTGATGATTATTAGCTCAGGCATATGAGTGCTGTAACAATTGACGAACAACTCTGTTTGGATTGCGAGGCAAAAATGTTACAACACTTGATTTCAAGCCGCACCGCGTCACTTGTTGCCAGGCAGGATACTTCATCTTGTTCAAATATTGCATTTGTCCCCAGTACAAACAATTCACTTTAATCCACGGTTCTCAAAGGAACATTTCTATACCAGATTTAACCTGAAAGGGAAGTGAAGATTACCGCCAAACTGTTACTCGAAAGTGGGAACAGTCTTTTCGCAATCTTATGTTTGGTTTAAGAGATTGTGCACATGGGCTACGGTGCTCACCTCAAGTTTTAATGTGTGATGTGTATATATTTATCCTCTCTATCACCGAAAACCACTTTGTGCTTTGAAACTGGCTGATTTCAGTGACAAACACGAAAATATTGGGCACAGAACTTGTTTTCTCTGTTAAAAGGTGACAAATAATGGAAAGGTATTCACTCGCTCATAGTGAGGCGCATTCAGATTAACGAGCATTTATCTTGCATGAATTAAAGTGCACACAAATTGGGGAGAACTGTAGATTCTCCATTCATTACCGATTGTGAATGAGAGTGTGGACTACTTGTACCTGCTGGGGGAGGGGGGATAAATTGTGCGCTGACACGCGGCAATTGCATGTTGAGCATTTATGGGGTGTCCATGTGTACATGATTACATTAAGTCAGTCCGTTTTGGTATTTGTCTGGAAACCGGGAGGTGCCGCTTTCAAAACATATTTCAAAGATTAGTTGAAACTTAAAATGTGGAGAACTGTACAGGTTATGTTTCCCATAACTTCAGTGGTGGCAATATCTGTGTCTGTGTGTGATCACACACACATATATTGCTAATCAAGTAAACGTATTTCTAAGTATCATCGCCCAATATATAACAGCCATCATAAATTTCATTTTGTGGCAAAAAATTTTGGGCATATTGTTGTTATGTGCATTAAATGATGTCAAAAATGTAAAATGCTGAGTTTCTCAGTTTCAAAGTGATGAGCTTTGGTCCGATTGACCCAGAATCTAGTAAATATGGATGGCAGTTAATTTTAAGATCTCTGCTGACAAAGCTCCCTTTCCTACATGGTGCCTCCTGCCGTACGTTGCCCGCTTCGATGTTTCAATTTTTATGGTTGATTGAACGCGTTTTGAATCAAAATAAAGAATAAATCCTTTAAGAATAGCACGCTATTAGTGCGTATTAGGAACCTTTTGTTCAATTTACTTCAATTCCAAATCAATTTATTTGAATTGCACTGTCTAGAGTCCAAAAAAATTAACTAAAAATAACTGGAATCGAATGGAATGCATCTATTGTTACAGGTAAGTTTTCGCCTTATGCCACCGTCAGCAAATGCTATCATCGAATACACGCAGAGATTGTCTTAAGTGAATGACCTTAATTCCAACATATTCCGTAATATCTATTAGTTTCTGGATCAATATGTGTATCTAAAGCTTAAAAGTTATTTTCCGAGATTACATATTCCGTAATTCGATTGTGGATCAATTTGTATATCTAAAGCTTGGGAGTTACATCCCCAGATTATTATTGTAGATGAAAAGTCACCGCGGGCGCAAAAACATTGTTAAATAATCCAGTGTTCAGTGCAATAGTGCTTTTTTGGGGACTAAAACTTTCTCTGAGTGTCTTTTCAAAAATGCTCTGATCAAACCAAGTTCCCGGGCCGGACGATATGAAGTAATGTATTGTGGATGTGCATGCCTGTTAGAAGCTCTCAAATAACACTCTGTGCAAGACAAAAAAAAAACCTACCTGACCAAAGTCTCCTGATCCAGAAGCTGTCATCTTACAATTCTTTAAATGGAGTAGCTCTTCAAAAAGTGACGACACAGTATCATCACATGGATGTCCTTAGGAGGAACAACTGGACCTTAAGGAATCAAAGGATATGCCACAGGACTTCTGGCAGAGACAAATGGTTCCCGGACAATCTGTCCATACACGTAGCCGTTGGCCTGTCATGTATAGTTGCTGTTGGTTGACAAGTAGAACAGTAAATTTATTTCAGGTGTTTTATCAAATAGAAGGTAGTGAAAGTCAAACGAAAGTTATTGGAAATACTTAAAACAAACACTAAATTTATTACGGGAACTGAACCGTTTGAGGACGTATTATAGTTCAGTAAGGCCAAGCTTTATTTATCCCAGCAATTACACAAAGTTACGTAAAAACAAGTCAAATAGTGTCCACACAGCCACGACAATGCTAATTTGAACCCCTGACAGCCCACACAAGCTCATTGATAGGATAGGCTTAGAACCTCGAGGATGGCAGAGAACACTTTTTGTCTCAATTAGGTCCATTAAACTGAATGAGAGTCTTGTACTGTTGCCTGTACCTTTTTCTTGAAACTAAACGTCTTGATTTCGAAGTTAACAATTGTTATTTGAGTCTTTTGTTTCTGGTTGTAACTCCAACTCTGGTAGTTTCCTCTTCCTTTATTTATTTCATACGACACTTTGTGTCTCAAAACTGCCTCGCTTCAAATTGCTTATCGTACCAATATTGCTCGTATCGTCTTGTGTGTCTGGTATACATAATGTGCGTTCTGCGTGTCTGGAGAGCCTCTATTTGTGATAGCTAGGGTAATTCAGAGCAATAAATATGGTACAATACAAAGCCTGAGCCAATAACAAAAAGACAGGCCATTGATTTACTAAGATTATTATTGTTGCAGTTGTGACACACACGATCCAAGAAAGTGTCTTGTGATGGACCTGCAGTCAAGTGAAAAACTCAGAGTTTAATCAAACGTTAGCGCTTAGCTGAATCTATAAAATTGCATGATTTAGACGAAGGTGTTTTCTTTCATATAAAATGTTGCTGCGTAGAAAATCTACTATGAGAGGACTCCAGCAAATAGTGTATAATTTTCATCAATATATATTGTCCATTAGTCAGTCTTGCTGGAGATGAACAACCACAATCTTGCGTCCATTTGTAATAATTAACAGTGCAAATGAGATTTAAGAAAAGTGAGTCTGATTGTAGGTCCATTTTATTCAAATAGGCAAATAGAACGGCTATTTGTACCAGACGTAAAAGTAAGTATATTTACAGTAGGGAGGATCGCAGTGGCTTTGACGGAATGGTTCATAACTTTACTAATATATTAATTAAAGTGAATTGATATGTATTTTAGTGCTGCCAATATGGAATTCATTTCATATCCAGATCATTGCAGTGAAACAAAATTATCCAGCTTATCATTAAACTTTATGAAGCTGTGGTGCAACAAACACATCATTATTATTGAGGACCTGCATGGGTACAATGCATTGCATAGTGGTGAATAGAACTTACACCTGCCAATGCTGTCACAACGTTGATACACTCGATAAGAGTCCAGTGTTGCGGTTGAAACAAGTGGAAGAAAATTTTGTTTAGCAAATGATGGTTCTGTATTCAACCGATAATCTCAAGTTTTGGGGGAAGCATACACTTTCCAAAAAACGATTTTTGGTACCTCAATCAACTTCAGGGTTTTCTGTACTATTAAATACTGACTACATTTCGTTTTATTAACTTAAAGTAGATCAGTTTCGCCATACTGCTGGAAATCATAAAATCAAGGAACAAGGAGGCTCTGTTGTCTGATTCCATCACAGACACGATGATCTGCAAACGCTTACAATCTCAAAAGATGAAAATGATCCATGCGCTGCTGTAAACCACATATCTTTCAAAATTTTACCGCCAGAGATAGGGGTGTCAAAGCAACAAGAAAAACATCAGACACAGTCACTGATGGTCAAACCTACGCTTTTTTTTGGCCCAAGCTGTTGGAACCGGCTTGCCTGCCGAATTGATGTTCCGTGCAAAAGGCAACACGGAGCTAAGTCTAAAGGGAACCCAAGGAACCGGCTGATTAAGCTATCTTTTTCGGGCAGAGACCGGCACCAAGAACTCGGAGGAAAATATAAAAATTTGTTTTTGCCTACATCCATATCTTTATCTGTTCGAAATAAAATTCCGAATAACAATGCTTAAGTGTTCCGCACATCCTAAATATGTGCCAACTGATTGTTGACTGTTTGAGAACACCAAACTAACCTACCCGCAGAATAGAAGCATTGGCATCGTAATGGAAATTACTGGCAATTCACTTGACAATTCTAAATTCACTATATTTTGCTGATGGCATAAAATCATGAAAATTAAAGCACCATGCAACACTATTTTAATGTAGCTTTAAAATGAGCTGTGTCCAAATAATGAAATTAAACTTCAGTTTATTGTCTTAAATGAGAAACTATGAAAATTTATACTAATGAAAATAAATACATTCATGGCATTACACTGCGAATTAATTCACGAAGAACATTTATAAACACAAAAATAATATTGACATTAACAACTCAAAGTTGTACAGAAAACATTTACAGACTGATATTAATACATAATGTATTGTATCATAGACAGCAGGCTTAGCACGAAAAACCAATGCCCTTTTTCTACAACCATGTGAATGTACGTCGGTGGTCTTCGAGCTCAAAGTACGCCGCGAAGAATATGTCTTCATTTTCAGAATTTTGAAGGAGTTCTTAAAAGTCTGTATGACTTTAAAATTTGCTGTTTATGAGGCATTAGTCTAAAACACACTTACAAAATATAATTGAGAAGAAGGGTCTATTTACGTGGTAATGCTTTCCAACGTAGTTATTGCTGAACATTTCAGAGTGTTTCCGCATACCCACACGCCATAAGTAGACATCTATGCTGCAAGGTGACCCATAAATATAGAAAATGTCTTTTTCTTGACACCCATAATTTCACTCTTCCCATTACTGTCTGGGCACGGGGATATAATGCAGAATTTACAGTGCTCATTATATTAACCTTAAAATGATTATGTACCATTTTAATCTTCCGTGCATAAGGCGCTCCAAATATACGAAACATTAAACTCAATTTGTTCAAGTTATATTTGCAAATAAAACACTTGGACAATTTTGCAGAATTTGTTGTCAATAAAAAGAATTTATATTTTAAAGCCCTGATACATATGTGCCTAATTAAATGCGGGAAATTATGAACTTCACAGTTGACACATGGTTCTTTCGAATTCATTGCAGTAGGTACGGATTAGAATTTGATGGATTTTATGAATAAGAGGGTCATCTCTGTTGCTGCATTTAAAATAAGTAAATTCAACAAACCTGTGTTGAGGATGATGTGAGAACCCTGTACATACTACATGTATTGTTTAAAACTTTCCAAAACAATAGTGATTGAGGAGCTTAATTTTTTTGTAGATAACATTTTGTCGTCCTTTGGCCCGGGCAGGTCCCAACGAGGTCACATAAGGCAGATGATGGTGCAAGTTGGCGTGTCTTGTCAAACAAATCTCCACATGATACTGTACTCCGCCAAGCAATCTTTGAATTTCGTTACCATACAATCCTATATTCTTTAAATGAAAAAAAGTCAAACGTCACAATTTCTCAACAAGGTGTACCCATATTCTTGATATGCGAGCAGATTAGACACATCTTGTTTAAAACATTGGAAAACGCAGCTCAATTGCTTCATAATAGTACGCAGAGTAAGAAAGCTGCTGATTTTTACAGGACGTTTAAACGGGCGTGTTGACAAAGTGAATCAATACTGAACTGTAGATTCACCATTGGTCTAATTGTCTTTTATTTCACATGAAATGTGGATAGGGAAACAAGCTGTGAAGTGTTTATGGATTCCTCTCCACGCATCTTCAGAAGATCGGCTCTCTTACACATTTACAACAAATGTATTTGAGAAAAACTTTGTGTACACTGTCGAAATACCGCACATTCCAGTCTGTTGATTTGTTCGCACCACCAAATAAAGAATATCTGTTTTTACAACCATCTCTGGCTAAAAGGTCATAAAATTTCTCTGAGCAATGTGCTATATTTATTGCATTCAGTCAAAGAAATGGATCGCAATTTCCGCGGGTACTCCGCAGGCACACCTTGGTTAATCTACAAACCTATACTGACACAAAAGGTCAATAAGAGAACAACAGTTTAGCCGTATTGGGGTATGATAAATTTCAGCAAGTCTATTTTTATGATAATACATGGGGGCTTTTTTGTTATGATTTATAGTATTTTTGAACACATGAAGTGTTTCGAAATTTCTTGCGTGCTTATCTAGTTTTTGACATCTGTGAATAGTGGCAGGCAAAAAGGATTTACGCCGTTCAAATTTACAGAATTTTTTTTTAGAGAATTTCGTTGCTTTGCCTTGTGTTGTGATTGGTGGCGATAACCTCTGAAGCCCTGCCTCGCAAGTAACCATTGATAATTTTGTTCAAAAGAACCAATTTATAGTTCTCTCTTTCAACGTTTCCCATTGTACTTCTATATAAAGTAACATGTTACTTGTGGTTTGAGTGCCACCGGTTACAACACACACAGCCGCTGACTGTACTTGCTCAAGTTTATTGGAGTATGCCAAGCAGCAGTTGTCTCAGAGAATGTCACCGTATCCCAAGATGGTTTATAGAAATGCCAAGTACATTTTCTTCAGGGGTTTTCTACTAAGTATGAATTCCATACAAAGAAGGCAGTCAATACGTTTCATTGATTTTACATATAGATTGTCAAGGTGGTTTGCCCCGGAATAACCAGAAGATAAAATTACGCCAGGATGTGTTTGGCATTCGGAGTAAAAAAACAAGGCAATTTTTGAGAAGAACAGGGAAATTTTCACTTTGTTTATTTTGATCTTGAACAAGTCATGGTGAATGGTTTGTTTCCAAAGGATTCACCATTTACTCATTGAAGTCTAAAATAATATGAATTGTGGAGGTACCAATATCGGATTTTGACAAATAAACTGCGGTTCCAATTACCAACGGTGTCGATTGTTAGTTTGACGCACTTATTGGGATACTAACCAACCCGTATTCCTGTTTAATTTTAACAATTCCGCAATTGAGCTTTTTTTTTTTTTTTCATTTGTCAACTCTTAGAGGAAGCATGCTTTCAGGAATTTGTCAATGAAATATTTGTCGCAGTACTGGAACTCCTCAAATGTTCTCTATATGGAGTGCTGAAAAGACTGTAGCACCACAAAAGGGGTTTAAATGGGGTTTGGTCGAGGGAATGTGAAAACCTCTTTTGTCAAGCACTCTCCATTCAAAATGTGTACAGACGGTAAACGCTCATCCTTATGCTACAGGGACGATAGCTTGACTTTATTGTGATTCTACTATAAGGGTACTAAAATTTAAAATTTCTCCTCGGAAAGCAGTGTTCTCACTACTGGTATGTCGTGGTCCCCGAGAGTGAATACCAACCTCAACCTGAACTGCGCCAGCATTTTAGAACGCAAGGCCCGGCCCGATGACTTTAAAGTAATACACTTGGAAAACATCTTGCAAGTGCAGCCATCCGGGCACTTCATTTCTGGCTACTGTCTTCAGTCAATTAAGCATCAGGGGCCAGCTTTTTCCTGCTCTCTTCGGCCCCAAAGCCATCCATGCATCTTTTTTTCTGTCCATTTTTGTTGGTTAACGAAATTTTCTAAAATGCCATCATGTGGTATTAGAACCTCCAAAATATCAGAAGAGTTAATTTCCTACAAATGATAAACAAGTGCCAGTCACCAAGGGATTCACTGGTTATTACATCCAACATGGAGGGAAAGTGGTGCAGCATTGCGTCATAATTTCATAACATTGCCATTAACGTGTGCAAGTTCTGCAAAATATACTAAGCATTTTAGGCTGCAAATTGTCAAAAGTAACAGAACTATTGACATTACTGTGACCCTTCAAGATGTACAGTATTATTAAGCAACGTCTATCGACAATGAAGCCCTTAGACAGAGTCACGACGACGACAGATGAAGATCAACTCACGAAAAAAAATTGCGTGACGCACCTTACTAGGCCAGTAATAACCATACGATAACAGTTTCTGTTGTAGAGCAAGCCCACTCTAAAGTGAATCCTGATGACTTGTGCAATTCCGATATGCCATTTCCCGTTCATATTGCCAACGTCCAAAATTACCATCACGTTGGATATATCATCTACCATTATTTTCAGCATTTTTTCCTCTCGCATACTAGAATCAACAGGATTACATGTTACAGGTCAACTGTTTTTATGTGCACATTGAGTTATCGTCCAATTTATACTGCTGGGAAAAAAGATGCATCCCCCCCTGCTCAACATTATGCACGTGCTATGAGGATGCGTTTTGGGAGTTTGTTTACTTTATTATACCATTGCTTTTTACATCTCTTTGAGGAGGAAATGGTGGTTCTTAAAAGGATCTTTTTGGTTGTTGTTGTTGTTGTTGTTGTTGTTGTTGTTGTTGTTGTTGTTGGGTGGCTGCATGCATCAAAGGCAGATGTGACCACCACAATGCTGCCAACAAGCGTGGATCTGCCTTGGCATGCTGCTTGTCAGCTTGGGGATCTCAGCCTGGGGAATTTGACTCCACTGGTTCTGTTAACCTCTGTGCCAATTGCTGCAGGGTGGTTGTGGGTTCTCCACATTCATCGTTGATTCGATGGCCAAGCACATCCCACAAATGCTCGATGTGGAACATGTCAGGAGAATGGGCTGGCCATGGCAACAATGGTATATTGTGTTGGTGTAGATACTGCAACCTGACTTGGGCAGTGTGTGGTCATGCGTTATCCTGTTGAAACAGTAGCCCTAGATATTGTTGGATCCATCTGTCAACCGTGGGCAGGATCTCATCCATGTAGCACTGGCTTGTTAGTGTCCCATTCGAGGAGAGCAGTTTTTATCGTTTCTGTAATCCCCACCCCCACCCCCACCCCCGCACATCATGACACTGAATTCTCCATGGTGGCTATGTTGAACCATACATCCCTTTACAAACCTCTCGGAAGGCATTCGTCAACCCTTAAATCTTTTTTGGTGGAAATACAAGAAGAATCGGGATTCATCTGACCACATCAGGGTATTCCATTGATTTCTGATCCAGCCAGCACGTTCCTCACAGCACTGTACCTGTTGTGTCTTGTATGCAGGACTGAAAGGTAAATAGCAAGATGGTATGCACTCAGTTAGACATACACTAGTCTCTTGTTAATGGTAGACCGTGATGCTCTAATGTTGCAGGATTGGTGCCACAGCTGACAATACCTTTTAGTGGAAAGAAACCTGTGTCTCTTCACATACTGGATCAAGTAAAGGGTCATCCCTCCCATCTGACCATCTTGGTCGCCCAAATCCAGCCTTCCTCTTGAATCCTCTGGTGTCCTGAAAATGGCCCCACCACCTCTTTACCGATGGCCTGAAAAACCCCATTAACCTGGCCACCTCCTGCTGGGAAAGGCCAGTTTCCAACATCCCAATGGTTCTGCCTCTGTCAAATTCAGGGTGTTGTGAGTGACCCATACGCCGTGGCATTGAGGATTTTCATTGAGCCCACTGGTGCCATTACCCCCTTATAAACCCCATAAGCACTCCAATACCAGACACACTTACAGCATCTCTCTGGTTGTTGTCTTGTTTCCAGGATATTTTTTGTAGGTGTGACTGCTCAGGCATACCCTAAGCTATCCTGTCGATGGTACATTATATTCCATGCGACACCCTTATTTTCCATATAAAGGCATATTTAGAGCAGCCCATGTTAACCAATGGGGTGGCATCTTTTTTTCCAGCAGTATATTTATCATCGCATCTCAGATACATTAAATGTCACAGAAATTATTCAGAAAAAGTGAACGAATATAGGCAGGTAACCATAACTGTCAACTTTTATTCTGCGTGCATCACAATACCGTCTGTCAAAGCGTGTTGTAATTTTCCGAAATTAGTTTGTTGTGTGCAGTAGAAAGGTGAAGATATAGCTCATCTCCTGAAAGACAGATCTATATATATATATATATATATATATATGTATGTATATATTTATATATATATTCCAAAACAATCTACACCAACAACACACAACTGCAAGCACCATTTTGAAGCATAAACAACGTTAAATGAATATATTTGTGGGCCGTGCCAGACACATATTACCAACAAAAGACGGTACGGCCTCACTTGACCAACACATGAGTTGCGTACCACACGTACAATAAATATACTCCTATCCATAAAAGAAGCACCACCACAACCCCCCACCCCCACCCCCACACCCACACCCACCCCCACCCTTGCCAACATTGGGGATGGGGGCGGAGTTTTTTTATTTTTTGTAGCAGTGCCTATAACCTCTTTTGGGAGGATGTGGTAGTCCTGAAAATGATATTTTATTGGTGTTTGAAGACTCCAGCAGCACCAGTAGGGGGTGTGACCTCGACGCTTCTTCAAGCAAGCCTGGATCCTCTTTGGCATGCTGTCGGTGTGCTTGGTAATCATGGCCTGGGCAACTCAGTTCCACGTGTCTGGGAGCCGCTTTTTCAGTTGGTCCAGGGTGGCCGCAGGTTCATCGTACTCGTCTCTGGTTCGACTGCCAAGCACATTTATTCTTCCGGCACTTTTACTTACGCTATGAATAAACAGATGAACCAGGCCGATAAAGCATTTTTTAAACTACGGCAGTACCCTGTAAATAATAAGGTCAAATTGGCCATCAAATTATTTAAGATTCTATATTATATTCTGTCTTAATTGGCATATGGCAGTGAAGTATGGAGTGTATTTTTAGTAAAACAATTGGATATCAAATTTTACCATTTATGTGACAAGTCAATTATTGAAAGTATACACACAAAATTCTGCAAGTTTGTGTTGGGTGTCCATTTTAAGTCTACCAGTGCAGCAGTAACAGCTGAACTAGGTAGTTTTCCAATTTTGATTGAGCAACTATGTGTGCTGTGAAATACTGGTTGCAGTTGCAAGGCAGTAACCAAGACAGTCAGGTATAAAAGTGTCTTCTGGAAAATTACACATTATATAGAATTGGAAAGCCATGTTGGTTGGTGCATTTTAAAGATATTTTAAACTTCGCTGGCGTACAAGAAACTTGGTGTAATGGTGGTGCACATTCTGTTACGCACAAATTAAGACAGCAGTTACAATCTATATATGAAACTGAATGGCATGAGCAAATCAATGGAAACGTCACTAATTCTCGTAAGTTACGCACATACTGTACATTCAAGTATTATTTTGAACTAGAAAACTACCTTAAACTAAATATACCTGTTAACAAAAGGACGAATTCCAGTAAAATAAGAATTAGCGCCCAGACTTAAGCTGTTGGGACTGACCGACATACACAACCAAAAACACTAGTGGAGTTGCGGAAGTGTCAAACTTGTACTTTGGATGTTGTTGAAGATGAGAAATACTTTTTGTTAGATTGCGAACTCTATGGTGAGATAAGAAGCAAATCATTTCAAGATCTAACATCAGTTTATGGTAATTTTACTCATTTGAACAGAGATAATAAGTTTAAATGTATAATAACTTTGCAGAATATTTCAATGTGCCAACCAGTCATTAACTTTGTAAATGATGCATTTGCAAAACGATACGTGTACTTAGGGCATTAAGAATTACCCCAGGCTAATTCACTGTATTTATTTAGATCCGCGGGGCACCGGTTGTAATTCTGTGTAAATATGTAGTGTCGATATTGTTTGTCTTTTGTATGTGATGACAATCTTGCTCAAAAGCATTTCTGTATTGTCTATATGACTACATTGTATTTATACAACTTATGTCAGTAAAGTTCATTCCATCCCATAACGGGCTGGCCATGGCAATGCGACCGTGCATTATCTTGTTGGAACAGTAGCCCAGGATGCCATGAGACCATTCGGCAACTGTTGGCAGAATCTCATCCACGTAGCACTGGCTTGTCAGAGTCCCATTTACCCCGATGAAATCTGTTTTTCCCGTCGCTGTAATCCCCCCCCCCCAATCATGGCGCTGTCTACTCCATAGTGGTGATGTTTCACAATGCATCCATCCATAAATCTCTGAAATCATGCATAGTACTGGTATCCTCTCATCATGGAAATCGACGCAAAATTGTGACTCGCCCGACCACATCATACTCTTATGGTTCCACGGGGTTAATCATGCCTGTGCTGAGGTAACATGGCTGCATGGCTTGAATTGTGCTCATTCACACACTCTGTCAATAGGTTAGCCATACTGCCAATGTCTACTATTCTGTTACCCCAGTCACCTGGACTGATGTAAGCATCTTGGTCCCTTAGCCGTAGTGGTTCTTGTTGAAGCTGCACGGGCCTGTAACATCTTTGGTGCTCTGTGGTATCTTCTTGGCCTGGTTTGTTGGAAACCATGAACAACAGTGGGTCCAACATAGTCTGCTTGTCACCATTGGCTGTGTTGTGTGGCCTCTATCCCCTATCAACGACTTTCTTCAGGTGATTGTAACTGCTTTTACTTAGTGTTGCACTGCGCCTCTTGGAACCTTGCCTTCTAACATAACCCATCTTCAAATTTGCTGCTCTAAACACTCTGACGCACTTGTATACTACTTTTCTACTTGTTCGCGACTGTTCAAATTCTACAGAAACAGAATGTTAAAGCAGGGCACACCCCTATGCTGAGTAGAGGCTGATGTCCCCAGGCCTGCAGGAAGTACCCCACAAGCACACAATCTGGCTATGGCTAACAGGGTGATGTGGGTCCAGTCAAAGTGATAATTCACCATGTTATGGATTACAAACTTTCTGCAGCTGGTATTTTTATTGAAATAGACAACATTGTAAATTTTATGAACACATTTGCATATGGGCATGTATGGGAAAATTTTTTGCTATTAGATCCAGCGACCTGGCCTCCAAATTTTGTCATTTTTGTTAACCAACACACTGCTTTAACATTTCATTTTTACCCCTAAGGTTCCACGAGGGTAGTTATGCCTGTGCTGAGGTAACATTGAAGAGTGTCAATAAAATACGAGACCTAAGGATGCAAGGGGCCGTATTTTCAAAAATGTTGCTACCAGAAAGGCAGATTTTGGCTTGATAGTGAGAAACAATGTATACTTTGAGCTGACATGAGTATTATGAGTGTATATACACTGGCACCAGCATACACAGTGGTTCAGATGGAGTCAACACTGTGTTCGCACAATTATATTGGAAGTAGTACTACGCAGAGCTGGTTGCCATGGCAATTTGATAAAAAAAATCCATTCATGCTCATGTTTTCTGGTGTTTATTTGATGTAAAAATGCCTACGAACATTTTGGTGTATAAAACATATGTGTTTGTAATCCGTTGAGTGAACTAGAAGGTGGTAGCTCTGTTCGTCTGTGTTTCCACAGGTTGACTAGCGTGAAACCTTGTGCAGGCGCGAGAGGGATGCGGCTCACAGGCAGGTATGACCTCAGTTTAGCCGACAACAGTCTTCTATTGATTATATGATGTGCTGGTGCAATGTTGCAGGCCTGGTGACACTGTTGACGAAACTTCTCCGCCGAAAGGAGCCTGTGTCTCTTCACGTACTGCCAGGTAACGGACGTCCCTCCCATGTGGAAGTCTAGGTCTTCCAGATGCAGCTTTCCTCTAGTAGGTGCTGTCCAGCTGAAAATCTGTGTAGCAAAATTTTCTTTACTTGTAGCATTTTCTACTTATTTACATATAAGAAACACTTTTTTAAAGAACGTTTGTAGCAATTTGGAAGAGCTTTGTGGCAAAATTTTGCTACAATGATCCAGTTGGACAGCACTGTCTTGCACCGTCTTGTTTCTTGAAAACGGTCCCACCACCTCTGAGCCGCTGACCTGGAGCACCACATTCTCCTGGCAACCTTGCCTCCACAGTATCCCCCTAGATCGCTATATGTTTCTGATGTGCTCCCGGCGAGCGCCCACATCAGTGAACGCAATAGCGAGTAAGGATGATGCTTTGGAGGCAACTGGCAACCTCACAGAAGGAAAGGCCAGCCTCCAACACGCTATGTCCCTTCGTCTGTCCAAGGACGCTACATGAAAGGAGAGTCCACTCCCACTTAAAACAAAAGAGAGGTGTCTGCTTTCAAAGAAAACCAATTAATTTCCTTTTTGCGGTCTCGGTCCTGGTGTGGCCGCCTTGGTCTGTCGAATTCCGAGGGCTGTGTGCAACCCGTATGGCAGTATGGACTCACATTGATCGCTGTGTTGGCAGTGGACCCCTATAAAGCCCATAGGCACCCTAATACCAGACACACATTTCCAGGGCATTTTGTTTCTGTGTGACCGCTCAGGCATACTCCGCTATCCTGTTCATGAAATGAAATAAAATGAAATGAAAGTCTATTGACTGAACTACATCAAACAAAAAAACCAAAATCATTCTATCAAGTACACGTACAACCCGCAAAGCGCCAACAAGATATGGAAAGAAGAAGAAAAAAAAGTCTATATACAGCTCAGCAATGCCTCTAAATTCCTTAGTATCGTGGTTTCCCTCTTATGGCTAGACCATTTGTTATATATTTTTCCACAATTTTGATTAATTCAATGTCTCGTAATTACATTATGAAATCAAATAATTGTCTCGTTTTGTCTTGTTTCACATCCACAAATATAACTTCTATTTGTTTCAACATAACATTTCGGGGTATTCTAAATTGGCTATAATTTAATACAAAGTGAATTTCATCCTCGATGAGGTTACATGTATTACATGTCCTGAGGCTTACTGGTGTTTTGTGGGGACGCTTATCTCTACCTGTTTCATTGTGTAGATTATGGGCACTGATACGGAGCCTAGTAATATTTTTGTGAATATGAAAATTGGTTGTAACGTCTGGATATATTTCAAAATTTAAGAGTTTTTTTTGTTTTGGACATAAGTCCTTCATTAACACCCACTGTCATTTTGTTGTGACATACCACTTTCCCACTGTCTCTGAAATTTCTCCTGTAGTTTGCTCATAAATAACGTGGATGGAAATATGCCAGATCTGTTGCTTTGATTATGCCAAAGTTCCTGGAAACCAGTCGCAAACAATATATCTTTGATGCTCTTACCCACAACGACTGGTTTTGATTTTCATATGACATTTCAATATTGCACAAATAAGAATCTGATAATAGGGAATTTTTTTTCACTGTTCGCAATCCTGAACCAATTTTCACACACCATATTCATTATCTTCAGGGAAAGGGGGGTACATCCAAGCTCACCAAGGACAGCTTTTTTACATTCTTTCCGATTCACTCCAAGGCAAAACTTCAGAAAACCAATATGAAACCTTTCGATACCAAATTTGAAATATCCTGAAATACTGTCAGGTATTATTGACTTGGATGGGCTAATCGCATAAGCTCCCCAAATTTCGGACGCATATAACAATATTGGGAAAATAACTTTATCAAACAAGAATATATACATTTTGACACGCACATTGCCATTTCTAAACACATGCTTAAGCCTCGCTAGGGCCTTACTTGCTTTATCACGTAATAATTTGATTGTGCCATCGAAGGAGCCTGAAGACGAAATTTCAATGCCAAGATATGTATATTTAGAAACTATATCTAGTTCAACGTCGTCTAACATAAATGATCGATTTAGTTTTATGCCTGTTTTATTGAAAATCATAATTTTGGACTTTTTAATATTGATACTTAAATTCCAATCTTTACAATAAACACTTAGAACATCCAAACATGTTTGTAATCATTGTTCACTTACAGATAATAATATCAGATCATCAGCGTAAAGCAAGCAATTAAGCTCTTTTTCTGTCAAAGACACAGGATCACAATTCTTACCGAATAAATCGGGTAATCATTAACAAAAATATATAATAACGCAGGGCTCATGGCACATCCTTGTTTAACGCCCCTAAGTAAAGTTATGTTATCAGAAACTCCATCGTTAAATATGACTTGAGTACTCGATTCAAAGTACATATCTTATATAACGATATACATGAAATCATTAACTCCATATTTCAACAATCTGAAGAATAATCCCTCATGCCAAATGGTGTCAAAAGCCTTTTGAAAGTCCACAAAACAAACAAATATTTTTTTTTACCGACAGCTTTTGTATATTTATCTACTAAATGTTTTGAGCACAAATATATGATCGCTAGTTCGACATTTCTCCGAGAACCTGATCTGTAATTCACTTTTGATATTAGCATCTGACAAATACTTTTGTAATCGAGTATTCAGGACAGTACAAAAAAGTTTCGACATACAGCTACTTAATGATATGCCTCTAAACATATTAGGATCACTTGTACATCCACCTTTGTGTATCAGAACTAGTATACTATGCTTCCATAAAGTTGAGAAAAAGCCGGATGTAAAAATATCATTAAATACCTTCAGCAAACTTTTGTGACAAAGTAGTCTTACTCTGTTCAAACATTTCATTCCAGATAGAATCCTTTCCATGAGACCTTTGGTTTTTCACTTTTCCTAAAGCAACGTTTATTTCTGTCTGAGTGATTCTATTATCGAGTGCAGAACAGATTTATCTATATGTTCTACATTCTTAAGCAAAGTTGTTACTTCTTGCTCCTTAGGGGAGTCGCAATTGAAGTTCTGGGACATTATTCGTGAGAAATGGCTAAACCACTGTCTAGGACTAAGATTTTCGCTAGGATTGTTTTTGTTGGTAACCGTACATTCTAATTCTTTCATGAGTTCCCAATATGCTTTCCGATCTTTGTCCTGAATATCACCCAGAGATTTCATAATAATATTCTTAAAATCAATTTCTTTTCGTTTACATGGCAATCTAAATCTTTTCCTCGTCGAATAATATTATTGTCTCAGTGCATAATTATGCGGGTCACTAGACAATTTCTTAGACATTCTTCTAATTTCATTGTACGTATTGTGACAATCTTTAGTGGCGTATCTAGGAAGACGCTTACCCTTTTTTTCTTTTAGGTCTAACTTTTAATGTGATCCTTACTGCTTTATATATAATTTTGTTAAAATCTTGGATCATTATGTCAATATCATTGCGATTTTACACATTGTAATGATGATGCAGACAGTCATCAATCTCCTGTTTACAAACCAAACTTAACGCTGTGGTAGATACAGCAGGATTCATGTCATTCCATACAAGACGTTCCGGCAGTAATTCAATAATATCACGCGAAACACATAATGGTATTGTTTCTCGTCTCAAAGAACTGACCGCAATATCAAATGACACCTCACAATAGTCGGAGAACCACGTGAGGGCGTGGATTAGCATACTTGGTATTGAATGGAACAATGACTGGTCAGCCAGAACATAGTCAATGCACGTTGGTTGTCTGGCGTTATGGCTGTAGCATGTGCACTTCCCTGTGAGGTTACCGAGTTTACGGCCCTTTAAGATCCGCAAACCTGTGGACTTACACAAATCAAGTAAACGATCACCGTACTCATTCTCTTTTCGCTTATCCATATTAATTCTGATCAAGGGTACGGATTAAAAACTATCTATAGGTAACGGTATTTTATCAGAATCAGCTTTATTCGAAGCCCTGTACCCTCCTCCCTTTGGAATCCAGCATCCACTCTAAATCTCATTTGGCATCCAATTTAGTTTTCAGCATAAGGTGTACTGGTTCCGGATCATGGCAATGCGTTGCAAGCAAGCACGTTAAATGTACCTGTCAGTAGATATTAAACTGGATGGTCCTTGACTGCAGATGCAGTCACCTGTCTATAATGAAATCTTAATAAACCACATAGCATTAATCTAGAATGGGTCAGAATGGCCCAATGGGAAACCCAAATCTAAGAATAAGTTCTCTTACAAAGAAAGTTTTATATTATATTAAAAAGAAACGTGATTTATTCAACTGCCTTTGGGCCTTCAGACTCCATTTTTTTAATCCGCGTCCACTTTAAGAAATGTAGGAATCTGGCATCCAATATAATTCAGGATCTAGAGTCTGCTCTTAAAATCTATGGAATCCGGCGTCTTATTTTAGGGGTACAGGGCCTCTTATCGGGTAGGACAAAATCATTCGAAGTTGACGTTGTTGCATTGAAGTCACCCATAACTATACATTTGCTCCCATCCTTAGTAAATTTAGATATGTCAGTTTCAATGCGTTCAAAAATGTCCGTATCACCGGTATACATGGAATTTATGAGTGAAATATATATAGTGGCAATATATAGGTCCTCACCCATCAGAAAATGCGATTTACTTAGTTTAATCCATACTCTGTCTGTACAAGTTATAGGTAGAAATTCAATACCATTTGAGAGACTATCTTTGGCATATATGGCAATCCCACCTGAGTATTTACATGCATTCTGTTTCTTCGGTAGCACACGCTATGTTGCAGTTTATATCCAGGTATGTCAATATTACAGTCTTTTCCTGCGTGTGTTTCAGTTAAACTGAAAATATCGTACTGTTTCAAAATATTAAGAAACTCGTTGTCACTGAATTTGGACTCACTTTGACCAGAGACTTTGTGCCTGTGTCCGTGGATATTCCACGTCATGATCTTAATAAGATCACTCATCATACTGCAAATCACATACAATATAATCATGTAAAGGGACGCCTGTTACCTACATTAAAATTATTTCTTCCCTGTGTATAGCTATTATTACGTCCCTCATTCGCGTAGTAGCGCCCAAAGTTCCTGTTATTGTATGTTACTTGTTACATCATAGTCCACGTGACACTCATATTTTCTACACAAACTTATATTTAGAGCAGCTCGTGTTGAACCAATGGGGAGGGGGGGGTGCCTGGTTGTTTTTAGCCAAGAGTATATGTAGTTGGAACGACGTTGTTCGTCTATAAGCTGTAAATGCAAGTGTCCCTTGTTTGAACTGTCAACACTTAATCCTATTAAGTGATATAACTACTTACGCAACTTTTATTTTGGGATACGTGGATCCTTCCCGTTACCATAGAGTTATCTCCTTCTTGTCACAACTCTGCAGAGGAAAAACTCGTTCGGATTACAATAATTATGATAGGATAGCATTGCAGAATCCATGCTTTCATACTAAGAATGATACGTTCCTCACATGCTAAAGCTTCGGAGTAATAATGGCAGACTGTCGTAACTACTCTTCGAACACTGTTTTCAAGGTAATCATAGTAATACTGCCTTTTTTATTATATATACGCCACTTTACCCTTGTCACTCCAGTTCCGATACAAAACAGAGATATTTGGCTTCCGAGAAAAGGGGGTCATGCCTGCCGCACACTTTGGCGTAGTGTCGCGTTTTGGGCTGCTTACTTTCTTCCCGCATTCAAAACGCATCACTAAAGCGCGTATTAAAGCTTACGCACGAAACCGCATAGAACTGCATGTAACCGCATGTAAGCGCAAGGCACCAATGTTCTCATGCGGATTGCCAATATGTTTTGAACATGCTCAAAAGTTTACGTGCGGATTATAGAATCCGCTCCAAAACGCACACCTGAAACGCTTAAGAAAGTTTAACACCACCTGAAATCGCTAATGAAAGTGTGCAAACGCACGAAACCGCATGTAACTACGTGAAACCGCACGAACGAGACACCCAGCTCGATCCGTGTTTATTTTTCTCGCCAAAAAAGAAATAAAGTAACACGCGCAACAACCCATCAAAAAAACGCACCAAAACGCATTAGTAAACACAAGATCGCAACACCGAAAAAACGCATAGAAACGCGGAATTTTCCAAAATGCATTCAAACAGCACCTAAAACGCGACAATAAGCGATACTACGCCGAAGTGTGCGGCAGGCATAATATGTGAGCTCAAGATTTTATTATCCGAGACAAATTTTTCCATGTATGTATCAACAAAACAGATACGTAAAATACATTAGAATTGCAAAGTGATGGGGAGTACGTCCGGTCAACAAGTAAATACACGAAAGACATAAGCACTGTAAATTGAGGGACACACAGACCCGATTTTACTAAAAAAAAAAAAGCACGGGTTCGTCGCGAGGCGATCACGGGGAACGTGCGGTTCACTCATTGTCAGAGACAGGACCATTTGCTCATTTCTCACAAAATAAGCGTTGTGGGGATTTTTTTCTTTTTTCTTTTTTTTTTTTTTTTTTTTTTGAGAAATTTAAGTTCACAAATGCCAAACTGGTATTCATCTGTTACTTGCCGAGCCACATGTAAGAAAGGTTCCCATCTGCCTTTGATAAGTATTCTTTATTTCCAAAATATTAGTAATATCCCGCTTGTCACGACAGGTACCGATCCGTATCTCGCCATATCTCGTCAAGCGAGACTAGGCAATCAGGTATGCAGTTGTGGCGGGCAATCAATATGCATGTCTCGTGTTGAACCAAGACTGCATGACGCCATGCATGAGCACAACTGTTGAGCCTATCCCGCTAATCCCGTTCGGGAATGCAAATCAGATTTGAAATAAGACTTCCGCCGAATGAGCCTTCAACCTGGCACCATTGTGCCTTGAATCGCTTGGAGACAAATTCAAGACAGCAGCTGTAAAGATATGAAAGGTATCTTTTCAAATTGGTCCTTTAAACAGAATTCAACATATCACCTGAACATCTGCAAATCTAATACGGCAAAATGTCATCTGCAGGTTCAACATGCTGTAATTGACCGGCGTAGGAAGCTCTTCACTAAACGTGCGCCCCGCGACAAATTTGTCGACAGTCATACTGAAGCTGACGTTTCCTGCTAAAGATACCCAGTAAAGATTATTGATGATTCGGCCAGCACGCTACGAAACATTGGCTTCTCTTAATTAAATCAGAGCGTGTATCAGGCAAACTACCTCAGTGATCCGACACACAGGGAAAACCTCTATTGGCCAATAGCCGAGATAGTGTGCCTCTGAGCTGAATAAACGTGATAACACGGGCCACTTACGTTTGTGGATTCAGGAAGCCAACCGGTGCTAATTCTGTCATTATAAATTGCATATCAAGCCATACTGAGCATATACATTCTGCCCTACAGAACATATGTGATAGACTGTTGTGGCCCGTATTCATATTACAGAATGACGATAGTTTTCGGCTTACCCCTTCCCCTGACAATGAGCAGGCATCCATATGAAACTGCGTTTACAAAAGTAGTGGTACATGATAGAATTTAACTCTTTCGGTGCCAACTGCGGCTAAAGCCGAAATAACTCAAAGTGCTTTGAATTATCATAAGGGTGCTAGATTTATGTTCCTTATAAAAAGTTTTTCTTAAAAAACGAAACTGATCGATAGATGACTTTTGTAAGTGGCCACATTTTTAGCTATATTTCTTTTGTTGCTCTACTTTTTTGTCATTGAAACGATAAATTGAAACAATAAATTGGGTCTTTACTTTTATAAACAGAAACTGAGTATTCGATATACATTGGTTTTCATGTTCACATAATACTCCTTTAAATCCTCGGTACTGTGGCATTTATAGTAGCTCTGACAAGATACTGACTGATATATGATTACATCATAACCTGTACACGATGCCCCACATTGTGCTACCATGCTTTAACATTACCCTGAATCATTAACTCATTCCATACCAGTCCCTGATTTTTTCGTATATTTACCTAGATTTTAGATGACAATTGCATACTTGAATTCTTCATGAAAAGAGCTTTCATTCAAGGACCAACATTCCTGTAGTCTTAAGTCAGTGGTTCTGGCACTGCCTGACAAGTCATGCTGCAGCTGCCGCAAGGGCAGCTGCAGCATGACTTGCCAGGAAGTACCAGAACTACTGACCAATGCCTGTCACCATAGTATGGAAAGAGTTAAACTAATCTTAGTAGGCTAAAAAATTCTGTCAGAGGTGATGATTTTGGACTCAGCTGCTAAGGGGCTGCCGAGAGCGCCCGAAGTTTAAATCCCATTTTTTCGTTAAAAAATTATTCTTTACTCATAAAAAATATTGATATTCATATGATCCATTTCGTGTGAACACGTGTCATGTATCATTATGTCTGGGTGTAAACTAAGACTTTTTGTTTTTCCAAGAATTCTTTTTTTCTTTCTCCTTTATGACAAAATTTGTCCGGAGTTTTTCTCGGACACTATTATTCCAAAAACCACTAAAATTGACATGGTGACTGACCTACCAGTGAAATTATGCATATCATTTGAAATAGTCATGATGTTTCAAATTATGCAAATTAGGGTAATTAAAGTTTTAAGAGCTGTACATCTTCAAAAATATGATAGATAGACTCAAAGTTCTAACTTGCACATGTAGTTTTGAGACATCTGGCAAATCCAATGGCATGCAAACAAAAGTTGGCGAATATTAATGTATGCTAAATTCGGTGAATTTCCGAACAATCCACAGCCAGGGCTTCTGCTGAACTGCTTGTTACAGGCTAAATGGACCCCAATGGTGCTAGGCAACCATTTTGCATTCATAATAAATTAGTTTGAACCTGTTTCATAGGCAGCCTTCTATCCATGCATGCTAGGTGTATAGTTTGGAAGCTTTGGGTCTTGTAGCAAATAGGATGGGGGTCGGGGGACTCCCAACAACTTTGTTATTGTTATGAGGTTCTCAATAGAATACAGAGAATCTCTTTCTATTCATGCAAGAACAGATCTGCTCCATGCTGCTATATGTACCAGGCAGGCTAATAATTCCCACTAGTGCTGGAGGAACTGTCTGTGCACCATGACTGAGACTGATGCCATAGCTGGTCTGTGCCTGAGGCAATGAGTCTGTTGGGCTTTTAAGTCCCCACGGAGCACAGGCACTGAACTTCTAGGCAGAATAATCCTGCTATGTGTACCCTCTGTTAAAAAATAGACTAGATACAGTGCTTAGGTGGCTAGACTCAATAAGTCCAGATCCAGGTCCAGGTCTTCCAGTCTTCAATGGCTGTTTTTTACAACTTTGTGAATTTCAAATAGTGTATGTATTTGTGTCATCTCAGTGGACACTTCCATGTCTTTGTTTTCTTGTAACCAGTGAGATGAAGCCTGTTCGTCAAATCCAATACTGTAGAGAGGTTTCACTGTAAACACTGGATTTCTTTCTTTCTTCTTTACGACCAAGTTGGTCTGGAGTTTTTCTCAGACACTATTTTTCCAAAAAGCATCAAACTGGCAAAGGTGACTGACCTAACCATTGAAACTGTGCCTCCTGTTTGGAATAGTCATGATGTTGAAAATGATGCAAATTAGCTGCAAGTAAAACATTAAAAGCTCGATTAACCCAAAATTTCAATGTGCATATATAGTTTTGTGATACCTGCCAATATAATCGACAGTATATAAGTTGTAGCATTTCAATTTATGCCAATAAGGGGTATTGCAAAATTTAAAAGTTGAATATCTCCGAAAATATAATATATAGAGATGTCATTACAAATTCAATTTATTGGTTTGTGACAAAGCCACATCCAACGACCCATGTACCTAAGTTTCAGGATTTGAATTTATGCGAATTAGGTGTATATGCAAAATTTAAGTCTTGAATAGCTGTAAAATTGTTCTAGATAGAGGTGCCATTCCAACTTCAATTTGTAGATATGTGATATAGCCACATGCAATAAACCATAAACAAAAGTTGTAGGCTTTTAATTTATGCAAATTAGGCACATACACAAAATTAAAATATTGAATAGCTTCAAAACTATTATACATAATAGTGTCATTCAAACTCCACTTTGTAAGTTTGTGACATGGCCACATCCACTGAACCAAGAACCAAAGTTATAGAATTTCAATTCATGCAAATTAGGCTAATACATAAAATTTAGATGATGTTGAGGAATGGCAAAGTGTAGCATTTAATATTTTTGTTACATTTAGGCGATCTCCACGTGTCATTGTCGGACGATATTCCCATGGCCTGGTTTGCAGATAGTTTAAAATGTTTCAGTTAAATTCACTCTTATGTAGATGATTTGGCTCTTCAGTATGATATAGATAAACTTCATCGGCAGCGTAATGTTCGGGGAATTAAATCCAATGCTGGAATATGTCGTACTTTGTCTATCATACGATGTTCTACTATTGAAGAAAAGTATTTGTTCAATATCTGCGATATTTTACTGAGCAAGATTTAAGTCCATGGCTGGAGTGCGGTTTTGGGGGAATCAAACGAGAATCTTCGTAGATGAGGCAAATCTGATGACACATGCGATTATTTGTCAAGTTATAAAAGTAAATGGGTTAACAAATTGGATCGATGCATTTGCTTTGCATGCATCCACATATGAAATGAAATATATACATACAACACTCTGCTGTTCCATCCTATAATTTACATGACAGAAAACTTTTGACCTGCCTGTACTTAATCATTTACATTTAAATATCAGACCTTTCCTATTGTGGGCAGGAGAGAGGATATCTGCTGTGTTGTATTGGCTGGAAGTCCACAATCTCCTTGATAATTGTTAGTCTAGTGAGGCATTTCCCTGTGTCACTGTGGTCGGAGTTGTCCCAATTACTTTCTCACCTTCAAAAGTCTATGATTGAGATGGCACTGACGTTGAAATACACTCACAGATAGATTGTGAAAACTGCATTCACTCTGTCACTGGTAACCGACACGAAAGTCGAAGTACTAAAGAGGAACTTCCCTAAATTTTCAAATGGAAATAGTGTCAATATTCTCTGTATAAAGACATTTCATTCGGGTGCCAGCAAGCCTATAGTCGCTTAGAATATAAATGTCCAGGTCAGCAACTTTCCTCGGCGCGTTTTGGGCGCATTGGGCGCTGAACACTCCGAGGATTGCTATTTACAGTCCAAGGCACGACACTGAAAGAGTTGAAGCAGATGATGAATGTTTTCTTTTCAATATTATTGACACATGTAAAGTGTAAAATGTCCATCTCTGTGCCTTCCAGAGTTTTGCACGAATAGATGGTTCTTCGATATTTTGGTGTGATGCACGTAAAATGTGAATATTGATGACATAACCTGCCCTGAAGAAGTAACCCATAAGTACCGTAATAAGCTATGTGATCAATGGGCGGTTCTCTCTCTCTCTCTCTCTCTCTCTCTCTCTCTCTCTCTCTCTCTCTCTCTCTCTCTCTCTCTCTCTCTCTCTCTCTCTCTTCTCTCTCTCAAACACACACACACATATATATACACACACACACACACACACACACATATATATATATATATATATATATATATATATATATATATATATATATATATATATATATATATATATATATATATATATATAAAATCGATTAATTTCTTGTAAAAAAAATGCCAAATGAAATTGCCGTAAGTGTCATCATCATCGTCATCATTGCAAGGCGAAAATTGAATTGATAGCACACGATCTGTCTATTTGCCGCTTGAAGCTGGTAAAGATAACATTCTGATCATCTGGATTCGTACTTGATGGATCATGCTTAACAAAATCGCACGGCACAGGCTTATGGAATCCAAGAGAGTTCCCTCAGGTTTCCATGACTAAATGACAGTCGTGAAAATTAAGGAAGTAGAGCCCAGAGTGTGCTCGTTAATTAAAATATCTCCCAGAGGACACACTTTCAGGAATCCCGATTAGTCTTGAGCTTATGAACCCGAATCACTCATCATAACTATAATAAAAGTGATGAGTGCAGGCGCTGCATCTTGATTTTAGAGGAGGCAAAGCCACGCATGAAAAGAGCGTCAATAAATCACATCTTGTTCATCACAGTGTCCATTTAATGTGAACTGGGTCCTCCCTGTGTATTCATGGTACCAGATCATGTTTTCCGCTGCTGTCTATCACTGGTGACCTTCGCTTCTCTTGAAATGTATTAAGGAATCCTTATTTTCAAGATTCTCTTCAGAAATACATGGCAATGGACCTTAATGTTGTGTTATACAAATGTGCTCTCTTCAAACATTTTGTAAAATCATTTTAACCTTAAAGTTGGAACTGAATATTACATACCGGTATTATTATTACTTAGTAGGGCGTTCTCTTGTGGATAAGCGTTATTTTGTATCGACAGTAAAACTCGATAACAGCCAAAAAGGCGAGCGGAAAAGCTATTATTCGCCCGCCCTTTGCTTGAACGCTCGGCTCTTCTGCTTGACCTTGTGGCCTTGACCCCTAGCCCAATAATAATAAATTTATTTCGGAAAGCTACCCCTTTGACACGGGGGCACCGTGGACCGGGGTATGTCCACGATGCGGCCATGATAGCATAAAATGAGAAATATGTACAAACCAACATACATCTAAGACGTCCATGACAGCATAAAATGAGACATGCGAAACCTATACACATCCACGTGTGTTAAAAGTAATAAAATATTATTTCCGTGGAGTAGTGACATCATGTAGAATGTCCGCAGCTAACCTGATTGTCCATATAATTTTTACGGCGGGGCCATGCATCAAGCAGAAATTTTTTGCACACATTGTCAAATTCAAAAATGGTGGTTTCATTTATGTCTGAACCATTGTGTCCTAAAAGTATGGATGATTTGGAAAATAATGAACCGTTCATGAATCCATGCCAAATATATGTATTGCCACTCGTCGCTAGTGTGGACTCCAGCAATTTAAAGTAGGTAATCCGTAGTTCGTTAAATTTTGGGCATAGAAAAAGAAAATGCTCTAAATCTTCTGTTCCTGAACTACATAAAATACAATTATCCCGTTCCGATATGCCCCATCTGTTTCGTTCCGCCTGTAGACCAAGGCAGTTAGTTCTCGTTTTGAATTTTAACCTAACGCCATCAAAACCGTTGCATTGGAATGCATAATTTTTCTCTAGTAGAACGGACTTTATGACATTTACACAAAGACAGTGTACTTTTCGCTTCAATTTCACCCACAAATTCCTTATTGAATAACTGCATTCTTAATCTATGGTAAACATCTGGTAAAAATTTATTCTGTCTATGAACTGCATGGTCCAGACCAACATTGACAAGTGTTTTGCTAATTTCATTTACGTAAGACCACCAGGATGGCGTTTTGTCCTTAAATTTACGTAGTAATTCAGAGAAAATCTGTTTACAAAGGCCTGTTTTGTCAAGGTGACATTGCAAGCGATGAAAATACTTCAACTTTGCCTGTCCATGTCTATGTAGGAGACTGACACATCCAGAAGCTACCACATTCATTGTAAAGGTGAACCATTTATTACACAAACTTCATTGGGATCGTTTTCATGAACGTGTGAGGGGAACTTGTTGACTGGCATTGTTTTGATGAAGCGCTAACTTCATGAGCGTGTGAGGGGAACTTGTTGACTGGCATTGTTTTGGTGAAAAGGTAACTTCATGAGCATGTGAGGGGAATTTGTTGACTGGCATTGTTTTGATGAAGCGCCAACTTCATGAGCGTGTGACAGGAACTTGCTGACTGGCATTTTTTTTATGTTAGCTCTTCATCAAAACAATGACAGTCAACAATTTCCCCTCACACGTTCAAGAAAATAATCCCAATGGAGTTTATCTATTATATTTACATTGTTCCTAAAATATAAAAATTTAAATAAATTTATGTTTAGTTCTTCTTAACAATTACAAGCGCTACATACTCATCTTAAAAGTCTTTTCTGCCACAAATATTGCGAGGGTTGGGGAGGGGGGGGGTAATAGAAAGATTAGCGCTAACCACGCCCCCATCTTTTTACCTAGCAGCTTGTCGAACACAAAAATAGGAACAAACACTAAACGAAAATAGTCCCTTTGCAAACGTTCATTTATTTGTACATAGGCAGCTTTAAATACAAGATTTATCTATGCAAGGAAAAGAAAGTACAAAATAGATTTTTTTTTGGCACAAAATACCCAGAACAACACAATTAATCAAAATCAACACCAGAACTTATGTCGCAGCGGAAGTATCTTAAACTCCACTTTCATTAGCACCTCGCGTTGCTCGGGCACTCAGTAATGAAAATGTCGGGCTTCTCATCATTGATGTCAGGCCAATCAAAAAGTGTGACGCCCTAAAAATATCCTATTATTGTTACATTATCAACAATAACAATAAAATTAATAATAATGCTAACAATGATGATGATGATAATAATAACAACAACAACAACAATAATTATAATAACACTGAAAGTATATAATTTATCGTCTCTTTGAACATGCAATTTATATGGCGATACTTCATAAGGCTTGTGTACATGTGATAAATATGGAAAAGCGCAACGATATATCAAAATTTGGATGGCTTCACTAAAACCAAACTCATTTATTATGAAATTTTATTCGTAATGCCGCTCAGGAGGAATGAAGTGCGCCTTCTCCATTATGAAAATATGTCGCTGTGGACAAATTACCAGGATTATAGATCACATAATATAACTAAAGTGACGCCAATTGTACAGTCTTAATTTAGAAAAAAAATATACACACTGAACACAAAAAGAAGTCATGACTTCCATTTATCTTTCTTTTCAAGATTACAAACGGAACGCTGATTTTGAAATTATTTCAATTCTACAAAATCCTTTTTACAATATTAGCAGAGATGAAATATATAATTTATCATCACTTTTATTTATTTACTTTATAAGACTTGTGTATATGTGGTAAATATGGATGAGCGCCACGATATACCAAAAATATTAGCAGAAATTTTTCGATAGGTTGACGTTCCGCCTTACCACTGCACAAATTCATGCGTTTGATGCGTTACCAGATTTACTGGCGGTATGAACAAAAAATTATAGTCAAATCAAATTTCATAAGCGTAGCTCAATTTTTGTTTGTTTGTTTTTTGTTTTTTGTTTTTTGTTTTTTTTTTTTTCTGTTTTTGTTTTTTTTTTTTGTTTTTTTGTTTTTTTGTTTTTGTTTGGTTGTGTGTTTTTTATTTTTATTTTCATTTTCTTTTGTTTTTGTTTGTTTTTGTTTGGTTGTGTGTGTGTGTTTTTGTTTTTTGTTTTTTTTTGTCTGTGTGTGTTTTTTTTGGGGGGGGAGCTTGTTTTTGTTTGGGGGTTTTTTGGGGTTCTTTTTCTGTTTTTTTTTTCTTTTTCGTTTTCTTTTTTTCCCAAAATCGCCCTATATTAATTTCGACACCTTTACTATTTAGAGCAAATCTGACCAAAAGTAAGAAAGAAAGCTTGCAAAGGAACGATGAAAATTATGTAGAACAAGGAACACACATGCTGGGAATCTTTTGTCTGGTGTGTGTTAATTTGTTACATTACCCGTCGACACTGACAATACCCTGCGCCGAGCCGACAGATATCAGGGCCAAGTGTACAATAGAAAGCTGCATAATGATAGTCAAATCTGCGCAGCTTTGCTGGCCCAGGACTTGACCATCGCTGTCTCCTTACGACAGACGTAATGGCCAGAACGGTCAAAGCAAATACTACCATCTTACAGATAAGTCGACATGGACCTAGTCAGTCTTACCTAATGCATCATGTTATGCTGGTTTTGAAGTTAAATCGTGCTCTTTTATCATCCTAAACGCTAGAGAGTCACCATCACTCACCCATACTTAAGCAGCATTTCTATCTTTTATGTTGTGAACCTGTGTCAAAAATCTTCAAAGCAGTTCTATTGATTGTGGACTTAAACCGTTCTTATAACGTCACAATGAGGAAGCAGCCTGCCTGCATGAAGTGCCAAGTGTTTCTCCCAGTTGGCTCTTTTGCCCAGCTTTGATGGCATTACTCTTGTAGCATGAATATACGAGAATTGAGCTTAAGATGTGCGAATCCTCTGCTTCAATAATCACACATCAACTTTTCGACACGGCCAACATGAAATACACACAACTGCAGTATTTTGCACTTTGTCGCCCGGGCATTGCGTTGAAACACAAGGATGCATCCGTTTGGGAAGAGTATGTGCAACCCAAGCAGTCTTCAAACTTATGGAGATTTTATGTCAATTTCGGTTGAACAGACTGGACATAGCAAAAAAAAAGCGTTTGAAGATATATTGGCAAGTGAAATAAACCCAAAGTCGACTTGAGTGTATGGTGCTTAATGCAATATTGTAACGGTACTATTTAAAAGATAAGGGTGAAAAAATTATTTATTGCAGCGCACGATTTTTCAAAATACGCCGCGCTACCATGTGCTAATGCGTTGTGAATTTTATATATATTTACGGCATCTTTTACATATCCCTGTACCACAAATAACGAGTGGAATCTCAAGATACAGGCCATAAACTCGCTAGTCAGACTGCTTGTGAATGCAAGGATAGCACCGATTTGTGTGAAAACTATCAGAGCTTTGTTAATAGACAAAACCAATATATTAGTAAGGATCTATACGATAACAACTGACCTCCTGGCGGCGAATTTGAAGTACCTTTATAACCCCGCCCTAAAGCCACAAAGACGAAATGGTATCGGTAACAATTATAACGATAGATGCAATGATCCCTGGTGCAGATATGATCGTCGATGGTAACCTACACATAGCTGTATATAGTGTATATATTGTACTCTGTGCAACATTATGGACTTCCTTAAAAATAATACTCTGGAACAGTCATGGCCAAAGACATGAAGTCTGTGGTTAACCAGTATGAAAATTTGATGATAAGAAGTTTTCGAAATACCTCACTCAGTTTTGACATATTTGGGATTTCAGAAAACGCAACCAAATTTAAAAGACATACCAGATATTGAAGGGTATAGATCTCACATCACATGTAGCTTAAGGGAAAAACCACAAGGTGCATAAAAGTTCTCAGGTGGAATTGCTGCATATGTTAAATGTTCAATTTTAAGTGATGTTGGTTACATGTATATCGAAATACGTCATCCTGATATTGTATGTGGATAAGGTTAAAAATGCTTTTTCAAATTGAAAAAAGATGTGTACGTGGGTTATACTTATATATCTCCTAAAAATTCAAAGTATTTTATTGAGGTTGACCTGTTTGAATCACTGTTGTGTGATGTATGTGCAGTTTCTCAATCAGGCTCTAAATATGAATCATTGGGTGATTTAACACTGCCACAAACACAGAAAATGATTATGTAATACCAGGGGAGGTTGATGTCAATTTAATCCCACTGCCTCCTGAAAATTAAATGGACATATCCCTCTGTAGAAGAAATCAGAAATCACCTTGCCAAGTGCTCGAAATGCAGTCTCTATCCCCCCAACCCCCTCCACCACCTGCAGCGCGTGTCAATGGGGAAGCATTTATTACAACTTATATAAAAACCCGGCGGTACTTTTGGACCTGTTTCCACTGTCGGGGCATCCGTCTCGCCCAAGCTCCAGCTTTTACACATCAGGGGGGTCGTGGCGGATCCTACTTGTGCTGCTGCAAAATATATAACCCGACGGCGACTTCTATGTCTGATACAAAATACATACGGTGGGGCCCACCCCTGGCTACAACTGATGCTTGTATTGCGATATATTTATATTTTCAGGTTATGCTCACTCTGGAAAAGTCCCAATATGTATTGCACATTACATTTATTCGACAAAATAACCTTCCCTTAACCCCAATCGCACATATATTTTGTATAAACTGCAGACTCCGCACCCCACGGCTTGTAAGATGGCCGCGATTCACTGTGATTTTCCTTTCCCACAATGCATTGCACCATGTTTATAAATAGCGCTCACCGTTTGTGCATGCATGCCATGGTGGTATATCTATAACTAACCGATGATAACTGCTTCAGACACAACCGAGCGGGCAGATGAAAGTTAAGATAGTAAGTCATCTTTTAAAAATACATTGACGACCGTTTCCCCTGGTAGCTCGGAGAACGAACACCTGGAACCTACCGATACTAGATACCGATACCGCACCACTGTGCCTATATGCAGCAGCTATGGCCATGCCTTTCCCCCGGCCCAGGTTAACCGTCCAGACAAGTTGAAATAAAATGCTGTGTTTGAGTTGACTTTACTGCAAAATAATGGCACGTTGGCCAGCTTTTCTGTTAACTTGCAACACGGTTACAGTTGATTAGAACGACTGCTTTTTTTTACGGGTGGTCGTTTGTGCGGCGATTTTGCTGGTCGTTGCCGTTGGTCGCGTGTTGCAGCTGGTCCAGGGCTGTCCAACTGGAAAACTGGTCGTTTTGACCAGGTGGGGACTGGGGTCGGTAATTGCAGGTACTACTGTACCATGATTATACCATGCAGTATCAAAGAGGATGAATGTTAGAACATTTTCAAAAATAAGGTGAAACCATTCTCGATGCAGAATCAGAATCAGAATCAGAATCTCTATCAACCAATGACGCCCCTAGGGGCCAACAATTGCACACAAATACAAAAGATGGAGGTGCCCTCCATTGGCACATACAAAGACTACAAATATTACAACCACAGGCATGACTGCCATGAGATGGGGGGGGGGGTACTGGAGAGGGAACGCTTTATATATTTATAATGTCAGTATCTTAGTGTTATAAAATAACGCCTCTGGTGCTTATATTTATTTATATATTAATTTATTGAAAATTTAGATCTATCTTTTAATTCATAAATGATCGAAGCATTCCGGCTACAAACCTGTGCAAAGCAACTAAATATTTTTTCTAATTTCACACTTGCTATTTTCATGTTGTGGTCCACCATGGAAATCAGCCAAGGCAAGATTCTCTAGGCATTTGATGCTCCCATTTCATGCAATGTAGTTTGGTGTCCTTTCAGCAATTATATTGCCCAATGCTTGCATATGTGTGAATAAAATATTATCAATCAATCAACATTCAGTTATAAAAGGTAAGTACATTTAGGACTAGTGATTATCTTAATGGTTTTTTTCCCCCTCATAATGCATAAACATAACATGTGTGCAAAAATTCCATAAAGCGTTCCATGTACAAATACAAAAATTGTCTTATCTTAATTGATAACATTTTAATTAATATTTTTTATTGATTTTTGCTAATTTCCATCAGATTATTGTTCAATCTGAGGGAAAATAGCCAAATCAGTATAATAATGACTAAAATGTTGTGATTTCGTCAACCGTGTCAAGATAAACAAAAACTTTCCACTCGAAACTCCCCAGAATGTAATTTTTCGCGAAAGGGGGGGGGGGGGGAAGGAAATGCCCCACCCCACTTTTTTTTTTTTTTTTTTTTTTCGTTTTTGTTTTGATTTTGGTTTTGGTTTCTGTTTTTTTGGGGGGGGGTTGGGGTTTTTTGTTGTTTTTTTTTTTGTTTTTTTTTTTTCTTTTGTTCCATTAATTTTAGGGTTGGGCCTTTTTAGAAGGGTCTGGCACGATACCGGAACCACACATATATTTTTGTTAGGCCTTCGGTGACTTGGACATTTGTTGAAACATGTTTAAAATGAATGTTCTTTCCCCTTTTACACATTACCTCTTTTGACGTCAGTTTAATTTGTTACCTGGGCACATCCGGAGGCACTTGTCTTATATACATAAGAAAGTATGAAAGCTATGACAATGTGGCCGGCGCACGCTGATTTGTAGTGGACTATAAAAAATGTATTTCAGAACTTTCAACAAAACTAAACCTTTGTTTTCTTCTGTCATTGTATTAAGGTTTATGTGGATTCAAATGAAATGCACTTTGCACTTCCCAATTAAGCATTAAAACTACTTTTCTTGTTGTGCTCGTGGCAAACACTCCGTTAATACAACTGCCTCTTCATTCACACCGTCGTTTTGGTGAATGCTGAAATCACATTGATTGATCCCTTTGCTGTCGCGCCCGGGGTCATCTGGTGCCCAAGGAGCTGCCGTAATTCCAGCACACAAAACATATTTTCGCATGTGTACTTCAAGACAAACTGAGTGCATTTTTTTTCATAATGGTGAAGGACGAAAGAAAATGATAAGGAATAAAAAGAGCGACGTCACAGATTGTGATTACTTGCTAACTAAAGTTTATTGACTTAAATGTCTATATTTATTGTCAATTACGAGTCGTTTAATCGGTTTGTGTTTTCACTTGGACAGGCCAGTTAACATGTTTGGTGGGGGTTTTTTTCTACATGCAAAGAAAATATTTCTTGGAATTACAAAACAAGCAAGTCAATAAATGTGTTGGGACGCATATACAGTACGTATCGTATTCATGTTTCAACGGCAGAACGCTTGGAGACTGGTCAGGTAGATGAACTTGTTGTTGCCATAATGCCAGGCTAACTAGTTGTGTCGATCATATTCTTGTAGATCACATGTTTTTACTATTTATAGTTAGAATCATAAACTTCCAGTTCATGATTTTAACTGGTATTCTGCCCATGTTATTATTTCATTCGACATTCGAATTCACAGAAAGCAATTTTCATTGGATGACTTTCAGGTGGGCACGCAGCGTGCACTAAAGCCCATCCCAACAGTACCGAACTGATCAATTTCAAACCCTGATGGCTTTAAATTTGCTCTGGAAACAGTGTGTAAGAAAGATCTCGACAGTTGCATGAATACACATTTTTATGTAGATGACAGAGCTTCAATAGGCAAAGCTGCTACTAATTTCACCCTGATTTTACACAAGGCTGGCAAGTTGTCAATTGAATATAGAAAACAAGGTATTCAGAAACGTAAACGTCTTCCGCATTATGCGGACAATAGCTGTTACTTCATCTATCGGGAAATGAAAAAACTAGAGAAGTATCCACTAAGCCGCGTAATTCCTTTCTGAAACAAACTTACTATAAGACAAGAATATAATTTCGGTAAAAGTAAAGCAAAAGAATCTAAACAGAATATTATCAAGTCACTTAATGACATGCATGACAAAAACACATTCTATTACTGGGACTTAATAAGACAGCTTGAACATATGGTTTCGACCAAACACCAACTAAGTGATAAAATTGACAGCGCTCGGTGGATATGACATTTTAGTTCAATTATGACGAAAGGTATTCGTGACAAAGGGAGCCCAGTTGCACAAAAAGCGCAAAAAGGCAATTACAAATAAGAATTTGAAAAACAGAGATCTGTGAAATTGATTTTGCTATTACGGAAAGTGAAATCACATGTGCCATATCGACATTAAAAACGGAAAATCGCCCGGAAAAGACGGTGTATTGAATGAAACGTTAAAAACAGGGAAAGATATATTATCTCCGTCGCCAACACATCTATTCACTTTGATATTTTCTTTATAAGTTGTCAACTTAAATGATTCTTCTCTATTTTGAACAGGCGTAATAATAATTGGCCAAAAACAAGAAATATAAACAACGAACATCAAATTGGAATTCACGGAAAAACCTAGAACTAACGATCATCATTTTGGTCGTCAGACACTAATTGACAAATATATAAAAACACTGGGTAGAAATAATTTTCGTATGTCTGATTTATTGACTTCCAAAAAGCTTTCGACATAGTTTGGCATCAAGGTTTATTGTATAAATTGTTGACATATTATATCGGAGGGTATATGTTTAACATTTTGAAGGATATGTATGAGAATTCCTATGTTAAAAATTAAATTCAATTCTCCTCTGTTTTTTCAAGCAAAATTGTTATGGATAATGGAGTAAAATAAGGTTGTGTCTTAAGTCCGACCCTTTTAATTTATATGTTAATGATCTGCTTTCCATATTTGATGAAAAAAATTGTAATCCAGTTACATTGTATCAGAAAAGTTTAACTGCTTATTATATGCTGATGATCTTATTTTATCATCTAAAACTGAAAGTGGTCTGCGGTGTTATTTGGATAAGCTCTCTTCATATTGTAACGAATGGCAATTAACTGTTAATGTACAAATATCAAAGGTAATAATCTTTAACAAAACTTCTAAATTAGTTTTCTACCTGTTTACCTTCGGCAACAGAGATATTGAGGTGGTAAAAACATATGTATATATGGGAATCGAAATTTCTACAAACGGAAATTTTATGCGTGCCATTAAATATTCATGCGATAAAGCACTGAAAGCATGAGCTAGGTTAAAAAGAATGTTATATAACACTCAGAGAGTTATCAGACTGTTTCTTCACCTTTTTAAAAATTATTGTCCCAATATTCCTTCAAGCTTGTGAAGTTTGGGGAGCATATATTATCCAGCCAACTAAACTACTATCGTCCAATGATTTAAATGGCTACTTTAAAACGCAGTTTGAAAAGGTTACATTTTAGTTTCTTAAAATATTGTTTACAAATTAAATGAACAGCGTGCAACAAAACGATAATAACTGAAAAAAGACACTATCCTTACATTCTGATGATTCTCAGTCGTGTGTGCCAAAACCGGCATCGCATTGTTAATTCAGATCGCGAAACATCGCTGTATGATGCCTTCAAATGCAATGGCGAACCAATGTCATCAGGTAGATCTCAATGGCTGACAACAGTTAAAGATTCTTTGGACCTTATCGGGTGAAAAGATACTTAGGATAATTCCGGAGTTGATTTCGAGGACTTTCCGACAACGATGGTAAATAAGCTATTCAAAGCAAGCATTACAATGCAATGGCAAAGTTAATAAAAAGCACAGTTACCACCGTATAAAAAATTGAGAACGTACGCTAAATTTAAAGAAAAATTCATATTAGAAACCTTAAGATATTTATATTTAATTTACAACGTAAACGTGAGAAAAAGCCTTCCACGGCTCAGAATCAGTGCGCACAATCTTCCCATTGCAGACACAAACGACCAATAAAACACCATATGACGAAAGACTTTGCAATAAATACGCGACCATTGGAGATGAGCGTCACTATATTTTGGTATGCTCAAAATTTTTTAGTCCATGGAAAAAATTGATGTATTTAGTAAATAAAATTTTGCACTAATTTCAAGAAAAATCATTGGACGATAGTAGTTTAGTTGGCTGGATAATATATGCTCCCCAAACTTCACAAGCTTGAAGGAATATTGCACTAATTTCAAGAAATTAAATTATGAAGAGATATTTTTGTTACCTATGAGGTGTCATGATGCAGAAATAATATATATTTTAGAATCATTGTTGGCTGTTTATTTATTTATTTATTTGAACATATTTATACAGGGACACTCGTTCAGCCAAAGGCTGTTCTTCCACGAGGCCCTGTTACAAGATAAAATAATATACAAAATAATATACAGTAAGATACATACAATAAAAAATATACATAACCTCATTCAGCACACACATAATACATTTATGAACAGATCAATTAAAATAATATCTTTTGTAATTTACTTTGAACTCATCAACATTGCCACTTTGTTTTAAAAAGTCAGGAAGGCGGTTCCACACTGTAGCACCATTGTAAATAAAAGATCTTTTAAAGATATCCTTACGAGGAAAAGGAATAAAAACATTGAGTCCATTAGTCTGACGTGTTTGATACATATTGATGTCCTTCATAACGGTTATTTGGTCACAAAGGTAGTTGGGGGCTAAACCGTGCACACATTTATACATTATAAGTCCAGTATGAAATCGCTGCCGCTCTGCTATAGTTTGCTGTTTTTGAATTGGTGTATTATTTAATTGTGTGTATTATTGTGATGTAATTTGTCTGTGTTTCGGCAAAATGCCTTATTTGTATATAAAGGTGAAGCGAAAATAAAGTTCATTTCATTTCATATCTATTGATTTCTAACAACATTCATCTTTAATTGGATTGACACTCTTGTCACTCTACCAAATGGCAATTTCCAGAAGATTACAACCGTACTTTTCAGAATTTACCCTGCAGAATCATTGACTTAGAGTGTTTGTTGTTAGCTGTCTTTGCCCG